>JAKOGI010001394.1:0-72500 GCA_029747015.1 Carnegiea gigantea
TGTGTGTCTATATATATATATGCACACACCCACACATACACATGTATGTGTGTGTGTGTGTGTATATATATATATATATATTGTAAGGGCCACACCTTCATTCTACTGCTGGCTAACTGTTTTAGTTGGTAATTTCCGAATCTGCATTTGAGTTATTTTTCAACAAAGGTATTGAGTCGATCATGTGAGTTTTTAACGATTAATTTCATTAAAAGGAACGACCATATGATTTATGTTATTATTGACGTTACTTATCTATAAAATTATTGAATCGATGCTAACCCGAGTTTTTAAAATCGTTTTCGTTTTATTTGCTCGATTCCCGAAGTTTAAATTAAAATGTGAGTTATAGGATGTTTAAACTCGAGTTTTGTCTGATCGCTAACAGGTTTGGGACCAGAATCTTGCTGAACTGCATTAATTGACCAACAAAACAAAAAAAAAGGGGGGGAAGAAGCAAAAGGAAATTACAAAAGAGGGGGGAGGCTGACTCGGGTGCACGACCCCGTGACCCCCGACCCTCCCTTCCTCTCTCTCTCTCCCCCCCCCTCTCTCTCAGGCCACCGGTCACCATCTGGCGTCATTGCTGACCGCCACTCGTTGTCGGCGAGAGAAAGAGATGCCTGGTCCTCTCAACACTCGTCAACCACCGCCGCCCTCCACTTCTCACGGCCAAAACAACCCAAAAACACGCGTCTTCTCTGCCTGAAATCTGCTACCCACGTGCCGAAATCTGGCAACACACACCCCACACGGCCTCCTCTATAAATTGGGGTCCAAATTCGGATCTAAATCAACCAAAAATGCCACCAAATCGGAAGCTAGGGTTCGGGATTCTCAAGCTTACGGGCTAGGATTCGGGTTCAGTTGGTTAGGGCCTTCAACCACCGCAGTTTGAATTCGAAATTAAGCAATTTCAGGCATGTGTTTCTCTCCTCCTAAGCTATTATTATTTTCAAAAACGTTTTCAGCAGATTGATATTGCATGTCAGATTAGGGTTAGCTAAAGTAGCAAGAAATGTCAATAATTGAATGAAAATGTATTGCCTGATGATTTCATACCCATTTATGGCCAACCAGCTTGTATACCTGGAGTGCCATTTGCTGCCGTTAGCTATGCATGTCTCGAATCAGTTTTTAATTTCAGCTTAGAAATGCATAGAATCCGTTTATAGGCTGTAGCTGTGTTTCAGTTGTACCTAAGTTGGTTCGAATCGATTTATGTGCAAAATCGCTGCTTGAAAGTAACTTGAATCGTATTATGCTAAAATGACTTAAATAGGCTTGAAATGCAATGTCGAGACAACGAATGACGCTTCAAATCGATGCATGTTAGTTTAGTTAGTTCATGCTTGAAAAATGGCTTCGAAATGAATTATGTCTGTTTATAATCGATTCAAGCGTGTTTAGTTAGCTCATGCCTAATTAATAGTTTCGAAACGAAATATGAATGCTTAGAATCGATTTTAGTACATTCAGTTAGCACGTGCCTAAAAGTTTGGTTCGAAGTAAGCGATGCACGTTTAGAATCAAGTTTAGTATATTTAGTTAATGCATGTTTGAAAGGTCGACTCGAATAGTAACATCGACATGGTAGACGAATGCCTAAAAGCGTATTATAGCTAAATGACCTAAATGGGTTCAAATAGTAACATTGATATGATAAACGAAAGCTTAGAATCGTATTATGCCTAAATGACCAAATTAGCCTAAGTGAGTGAATCGTTTTATGTTTAAATGGAGATTCGATTCATGTTAAGCTTAAATGGTATAAATAAGCATGCTTAGTAAAACGCTTGAATCGTATTATGTCTAAATGACCATATTAGCCTAAATAGTGAATCGTTTCATGCTTAAATGGAGACTAGACTCATGTTAAGCTTGAATAACATAATTAGGCCGGCTTAGTAACCTTGGTGTGATAGACGAACGCTGTGAAACGTAATATGCTTAAATGACGTAAAAGGCTAAATGTAACCTAGAGTCAATGAATGAACGCCCGAATCAACGCTTGTCTATTCAGTTGAATTACGCTTATACAATAGATTTAGACATAGTATTTGGATGACGAACTGAGCATGTTGACATCGCCTAACTGCATACGTGAATGCAATCATGTTTCATGCTTAGTTGGTCTAACCTAACATATCAGACGTCCGTTTCAAGTTAAGTTCGTATGAATGCTTATACGTGTGTGTGTGTGTGTGTGTGTATATGTGCATGGTTATAACGGTTGGTTGCAGCGCTCTGCTAATTGTTAGTTGGTTAATCGGTAAGTCCAGCATTGGTAAGTTGCGTAAGTTATGTATCGCTTTTCAGTATATCATAATGATTAGGATGCTAGATTGTGAAATTGAAACCGAAATGATAGTTGGATGGTTTGAGGAAGAACTATGAGTGGTTCGAGGTCCTTGTGGTACGGTGCTTGTGAGGAGGAAGCCTGGGTTGTGAATTAACCGCAATTGTGTGGATTGCGAGGCTATGTGTGGGTCATTGTGTTGTTGAAATGATTATGAAGTCTTTGAATGTGAGACGTGTAAACCCCTTTCCCTTTTATATGTCTAAGATGCATTATGTGCGAAAGTGTGGTGATTTGACAAAGAATGTTTCTCGTGTTTTCAAACTAATAATAGCCATGATTAATAGCAAGCAATGGCCTATTTTAGCTACACCAACAGTATTTGGGATTGAATCTGCTTGAACAGGGGAATCCCTAAAACGTTTTTATAAAGGTGTGAGTTGTATGATAAGTGGTTTTACCAGAAGAAACAACAAAGTTATTAGCCGTTATGGCCTATACGCTTTAAGTTGGCTAAGATAATATGCTGCGGACAATATGATACGATATGAATGGTGTTAGCCTAGGGGATAAGTCTGGTACTAGGAAACCCTAGAAGACCCTGACGAGGGTAATGTAATGGTCTGATATGTTATGTAGTCGTCCTAAGAGTAAGAGCTTAGTGTGAGCGTTAGGTCTCACTATGGGGTTTGAGAATAGATCTCACCCAATCAGTACCCTGTAATGATCTTATGCTAGATGTATTTTCCTAATAAGAAAAGAAAAGCAGCTGGCATCTTGCCATTTCAAGTGTTTTGAAAGATAAGAAAATTTTTACGGGCCCTAAGAGGCCATATGGAATGAAGTATGAAAAGTTTATAAGGGTCATTGTACGACCAATACGAAATGAAATCTCTTTCAAAAGAACAAGAAGCTCAAGAGGTTAAGGAAATGCTTTCAATGAAAGAAAGAAAGTTTCCAATGAAGGATTAATGAAATGATTCTTAAGCATGTTTGAATGTGGATTCTAATATCGTGTGGCCTCATCCTTTCACTAAATTAAGCCTATCTGATTGAACATGCATGAGTAGAATACGAAGGTCTCTAACGTGTTAGAGGTTCTATAAATGAATGAATGAATGTATGGAATGTGAATAGCCTAGCGTGTTAAAGATCTATGAATGAGGACATCTCTCCCGAACGAGTGAACATTTGACATGTGAATAGTCGACGAATGTATCATATAACTTAATATAATTATTGGTAGCACAGAAATGCTTGATACGTGGTTAATACGAGTAGTAGTGCCTATAAATGGTTTTGTTTTAGGGAGTGGAGGAACACTCACTGAGTATGTGATGGCTCACTCCATTTCCTTTCCCCTTTCCCCCCTAGGTGATGAATGAATGAAGGAATCTGTCTGCCTTCTAGGACTACCAGCTGTTCTTGCAGGTGTACCTATGAAGCAATGTTTGAGAAGCCGCCTGAATTAATATTTTGGTTAAGGAAGTGCATGAATTGAGCATGTAGTGGCTCTAGTAATGTAAACTTATATAAATTATTCGAATAAGTGCTTGTAAAGGCATAAGCCTCAACCCCTAGTGTGTGACTCATGGGAAACTTTAAGTTTTTGTTAAATTTTATTGTAAACTCACAGGTACCCCCTTTAGTTCACAATGCAAACTTTACAAATGTTGCAATTACAGACGGAACTCTTGTAGTTTCGTTCCAAGAAATTCCCTAACTAAACTAGGGTTAGGTAGAATTCTCTAAGAAAGTCAATAGTTACGACAGCCTTAGGGGTCTCCCTTGGGGGATCCTGGCGGTGTGACATCCCTGGAAGCTAGAGGGGTGTCACATTAGGTGATATCAGAGCCATAGGTTGCATATGCATCTAGATGTGACTTTAGGAATATCAGTGCATGAAATATATGCTTTAAAATGTTTACTTGAGCTTACTATGTGCTTGCTTTGCATACTTGTGTGCACGAACTAAAAACACAGCTTAGGGCTCCCATACGAATATGTGCTTGTTAGTTTTACTCCTAACCCAGTGTGGTAGTGTAGGATGGTTTTTCACATCATCGATCACGTATACCTGCCTTTTTGATTGGCCGCATGGAATGCGATTATATTCTGGCACACAATGGAGGTGTATAGCCCAAGAGTGCCTAATGGAATCAGTCAAAGTACTTGGGCGGCAAGCTTTATAAGGAAGATGCCCTTGGACGGAAAGTGGACGGAAGTGACCATCACCTTACGCCATTTAACCTTATGTAGGGAAGAATGTGCCCCTTACTCCTATCGAGGTTTAGTGGAATTCCTACTATGAGCTGAGCGCTACGCAGATCACTTGGGAGTCACTTCACGCCAGAAAAATACAACTATCGTCCAACTTGTCTAAACCAAGCTTATCTAACCTGCGCTGAGCTAACGCCTCCCCACCACTGTGGCTCAGAGAAATCAAATGGAATTTCGCCAAATGAGGCGTCTTTTCGCTGAGATGCCTCAAGCAGCATGCTATAAGCGAGTTGCCATGATGTGGGTATGCTGGATGGATGCATACGGAGCGTACTATCCTTGGGGATGGCAAGCTACCATGCTTAAGATAGAAGAACTAGTTGATGAGACGCCTAACATAGAGTATACTCCTACTTCAGTACTAAGAGAGCTTTTAGCCCCAGCTGAGTCTGAAGGCCCGAATGAGCCAGCGATGGATAGCCCGGCTGAGGAAGATTCTTCACAAGACGACTAGAGTTGTGTGTAACCCAAAGTTGCTAATGTACGCAATGTATTTAAATAAGTAATGGCTAGTGTACCCTCCTAGTTTCTTCCCCCCCAAGGCGTTAGTTTATCAGGAACTTTTAGATGACTTCTAAGCTTCGTGTACCCTCGAAATGAATAAATAAATAGGGTATTATCCCCATGTTTCATAAAGTGTGAATGCGTGTTTTCAGTAAGGAGAAAGGAGTGTTCGTGCAACCAGAGTAAAATCGCACCAATACTTAAAAATTATGAATGCTATCTAATATTGTACTATGCTTTTAGATGCCTTTGACAATCTATTTTCATACATAAAACTAAGCAACTTTGCATAAACAGTTGTGTAGCCAATGCCTCCTCGAAGGGAACCAACGGCGGAGCCAACCGCCTTGGAAATGATCTGTCAATTTAACAAGCTAAAACTACCAAAGTTTAGTGGTGGAACTGACCCCCTTGTATATGAGGAATGGTTGAGAAGAATGGAGAACCTATTCGAGGTTATGGACAGCCCTGAAGGCTCTAAGGTGCGCCTAGCAACCCACCAGTTTGAAAAGGAGGCGGAATTCTGGTGGGGCACTGTCAAACCCCGAGCTGGTGAACCAGCTTTAACTTGGGAGCAGTTAAAAACCCTAATGGATGCCTAATACTACCCTCGAGACATGAAAAGGGCAAAAGAACTGGAGTTTTTACGTTTGAAGCAAGGACAGATGAGTGTGACAGAGTACGCACAAAGTTTAATGAACTCAGCCGCTTTGTGCCCAATCAGGTCGCCACTGAAGAGATGAAGATGGATCACTTTGAACAAGGCCTTAAGGGACCAATCAAGCGGATGATAGCGGGGCACATTTTTACCCGCTTTCAAGAAATGTATTAGAGGGCAGTGAAGATTGCCCGGGTCATAGAAGAAACCGAAGCTGAAAGTTAGCAAATAGGCCTAGCCAAAAGAAAATTTGGCCAAGGAGGATTCAGCGCTCAGGGGAATAAGAGATTCAGAAACTTCAACCCTGCGAAGGATCGGGGTAAAAGAATACAAGTCAGGTCGAGGCAAGAATTAGAGCCCTGCAACCAGTGTAGGCGTATGCATTCTGGTCAGTGTAGATATGGTACACAAGAATGCTATGGGTGTGGTGCTACAGATCACAAGATTGCAAACTGCCCCAAGAAAGCGTGGAACCGGCAAAGCAACACACAAGTTTCAGGTGCGGGAACTAACCTAGTCTCGCAAAGAGGCCGCCCTCCTACGAATGCAACTTTGGGAGCAACAGAGGTGAAAAAAGGCCGTAAGCAGGTGGCCGAGTGTTTTCTTTGAAAGATGAAGAGGTAGAGGACCCCACTGCCGCTGTATCAGGTACCCTCCTTATCAAACACCTTTACGCTCATGTTTTATTTGATTCGGGAGCCACATATTCTTTGGTAGATCCTACCTTTGCAAAGAAACTTGCCAGCAAACCTAGTGAGATGGAGGTGCAACTATATGTAACTACTCTCTTAGGATCTACTTACTACACTGATGTTGTTTTCGAAAACTGTATTATTCAATTGAGAGGGAGAATTCTCTCTGTAGATCTAGTACAACTAGATGTACAAGGCTGGGATGTTATTCTAGGGATGGATTGGTTAACTAGGCATAGGGTTACTATTGACTGTGAAAGGAAGTTAGTTAACCTCTCGGCCCCTGACAGAGAAAGAGTAACCTTTAAGGGAAGTGACCATTAAGTGACCATTCTGATCGTATCTGCTATACAAGCAATCAAGATGCTGAGGAAAGGGTGTCGGAGTTATCTGTGTGCAATTGAGGCCACAAAACTAGAAGACCTAGACTTGAATGAGATTCCAGTAGCAAGGGAGTTCCCACAGGTATTTTAAGAGAAACCGGGCCTACCTCCTGACCGAGAAATTGAGTTTGTCATAGAACTTGTACCTGGAATTGCCCAATATCCCAGGGCATCTTATCGAATGGCACCTACTGAATTGAAGAAATTGAAAACTCAGTTACAGGAGTTACTAAATAAGGGGTTAATTCAACTTAGTGTTACACCCTGAGGAGCACCATTGCTTTTTATGAAAAAGAAGGATGGAAATCTGAGGTTATGTATCGACTATCGAGAGCTAAACATGGTGACGATTAAGAATAAATACCCACTCCCTCGAATTGATGACTTATTTGACCAGTTGGTTGGTGCTTTAGTGATCTTAAAGATTGATTTGAGATCGGGGTACGATCAATTGAAAATCAAGAAGGAAGATGTGCCTAAAACTACTCTTCACACTCGATACGGGCATTACGAGTTCTTGGTATTACCATTTAGATTAACTAATGCTCCTGGCTCTTCTTTATGGACGTAATGAACAGAGTCTTTGGACCCTTCGTCGATGCATTTGTAGTGATATTCATCGATGATATCCCGGTGTACTCCAAGATCAGGGAAGAACATGCAAACCACTTATGAATGGTGTTGAAAACTCTAGAAGAGCACAAGCTATATGCCAAGCTGAAAAAAATGCAAGTTTTGGTTAGAAAGGGGTGCAATTTCTGAAACATATAGTAACCAAAGATGGCATATCGGTGAACCCCCGCAAGTCAAAGAAAATTTCACCTATGTAAAAGAACCCATTCAGATTTTGGAGAAAACGGAGAAGAAACTCAAAAATAGAAGCATTTCGTATGTTAAGGTGTTATGGAAACATCACAAGGTGGCAGAAGCAACTTGGGAATTAGAAAGCAAAATGCGTGAAAAATACCCCGCGCTACTTCTATTAGATGAGCAATTTCGAGGACGAAATTCTTTTATGGATGGAGAGTGTAAGGGCCGCACCTTCATTCTACTGCTGACTTACTGTTTCAGTTGCTAATTTACGAATCTGCATTTGAGTTATTTTTCAACAAGGGTATTGAGTCAATTGTGTGAGTTTTTAACGATTAATTTCATTAAAAGGAACGACTATATGATTTATGTTATTATTAACGTACTTATTTATAAAATTATTGAATTGATGCTAACCTGAGTTTTTAAAATCGTTATCGTTTTATTTAATCGATTCCCGAAGTTTAAATTAAAATATGAGTTGTAGGACGTTTAAATTTGAGTTTTGTCTGATCGCTAACAGGTTTAGGACCAGAACCTAGCTGAATTGTGTTAATTGAGCAACAAAACAAAAAAAGGGGGGAAAAGGAAAAGGAAATTAGAAAAGAGGGGGGAGGTTGAGTCGGGTGCAGGACCTCGTGACCCCTGACCCCCCTTCCTCTCTCTCTCTAATGCTCGCTCTCTCTCTCTCTCTCTCTCTCTCTCTCTCTCGTAGGCCACCGTTCGCCGTCTGGCGTCATCGCCGACCACCACTCGTCGCCGGCGCGAGAAAGAGATGTCTGGTCCCCTCAACACTCGTCAACCACCACCGAACACCACCACCCATTTCCCTCCACTTCTCACGGCCAAAACGACCCAAGAACACGCATCTTCCCGACCCGAAATCTGCTACCCACGTGCCGGAATTCGGCAACCCACAGCCCACATGGCCTCCTCTATAAATTGGGGGCCGAATTTGGGTCTAAATCAACTAAAAATGCCACCAAATCGGAAGCTAGGGTTCGGGATTCTCAAGCTTACGGGCTAGGATTCGGGTTTAGTTGGTTAGGGTCTTCAGCCACCGCTGTTTGAATTCGAAATTAAGCAACTTCAGGTAAGTGTTTCTCCCCTCCTAAGCTATTATTATTTTCAAAAACATTTTCAGCAGATTGATGTTGCATATCAGATTAGGATTAGCTAAAGTAGTTAGAAATGTCAAGAATTGAATGAAAATATGTTGCCTGATGATTTCACAGCCATTTATGGCTAACCGGATTGTATACCTAGAGTGTCGCTTGCTGCCGTTAGCTATGCATGTCTCGAATCAGTTTTTAATTTCAGCTTAGAAATGCATAGAATCCGTTTACAGACTGTAGTTGTGTTTCAGTTATACCTGAGTTGGTTCGAATCGATTTATTTGCAAAATCACTGCTTGAAAGTAACTTGAATCGTATTATGCTAAAATGACTTAAATAGGCTCGAAATGCAATGTCGAGACAACGAATGATGCTTCGAATCGATGCATGTTAGTTCAGTTAGTTCATGCTTGAAAAATGGCTTCGAAATGAATTATGCCAGTTTATAATTGATTCAAGCATGTTTAGTTAGCTCATGCCTAATTAATAGTTTCGAAACGAAATATGAATGCTTAGAATCGATTTTAGTACATTCAGTTAACACGTGCCTAAAACGTTTGGTTCGAAGTAAGCTATGCATGTTTAGAATCAAGTTTAGTATATTTAGTTAATGCATGTTTGAAAGGTCGACTCGAATAGTAACATCAACATGGTAAACGAATGCCTAAAAGCGTATTATCGCTAAATGACCTAAATGGGTTCGAATAGTAACATTGATATGATAAACGAAAGTTTAGAATCGCATTATACCTAAATGACCAAATTAGCCTAAGTGAGTGAATCGTTTTATGTTTAAATGGAGATTCGATTCATGTTAAGCTTAAATGGTATAAATAAGCATGCTTAGTAAAACACTTGAATCGTATTATGTCTAAATGACCATATTAGCCTAAATAGTGAATCGTTTCATGCTTAAATAGAGACTAGACTCATGTTAAGCTTGAATGACATAATTAGGCCGGCTTAGTAACCATGGTGTGATAGACGAACGCCGTGAAACGTAATATGATTAAATGACGTAATAGGCTAAATGTAACTTAGAGTCAATGAATGAATGCTCGAATCAACACTTGTCTATTCAGTTGAATTATGCTCATACAATAGCTTTAGACATAGTATTTGGATGACGAACTGAGCATGTTTACGTCCCCTAACTGCCGTACGTGAATGCAATCATGTTTCATGCTTAGTTAGTCTAACCTAGCATATCAGACGTCTGTTTTAAGTTAAGTTCGTGTGAATGCTTATATATATATGTGTGTGTGTGTGTGTGTATATATATATGTGCATGGTTATAACCATTGGTTGCAGGGCTCTGCTAATTGTTAGTTGTTTAATCGGTAAATCCAGCAATGGTAAGTTGCGAAAGTTATGTATCGCTTTTCAGTATATCATAATGATTAGGATGCTAGCTTGTGAAATTAAAACCCAGATGGTAGTTGGATGGTTTGAGGAAGAACTATGAGTGGTTCGAGGTCCTTATGGTACGGTGCTTGTGAGGAGGGAGCTTGGGTTGTGAATTAACCGCAATCATGTGGATTGCGAGGTTATGTGTGGCTCATTGTATTGTTGAAATGATTATGAAGTCTTTGAATGTGAGACGTGTAAACCCCTTTCCCTTTTATATGTCTAAGATGCATTATATGTGAAAGTGTGGCGATTTGACAAAGAACGTTTCTTGTGTTTTCAAACTCATAATAGCCATGATTAATAGCAAGCAATGACTTATTTTAGCTACACTAATAGTATTTGGGAGTGAACCTGCTTGAACGGGGGAATCCCTAAAATGTTTTAATAAAAGTGTGCGTTGTATGATAAGTGGTTTTACCGGAAGAAACAACAAAGTTATCAGCCGTTATGGCCCATATGCGTTAAGTTGGCTAAGATAATGTGCTGCGGACAATATGATACGATATGAATGATGTTAGCTTGGGGGATAAGTCTAGCACTAGGAAACCCTAGAAGACCCTGATGAGGGTAATGTAATGGTCCGATATGTTATGTAGCCATCCCAGGAGTAAGAGCTTAGTGTGAGCGTTAGGTCTCACTATGGGGTTTGAGAATAGATCTAACCCAATCAGCACCCGGTAATGATGTTGTGCTAGATGTATTTTCCTAATAAGAAAAGAAAAGCAGTTGGCATCTTGTCATTTCAAGTGTTTTGAAAGATAAGAAAGTTTTTACGGGCCCTAAGAGGCCATATGGAGTGAAGTATGAAAAGTTTAATGAAATCTCTTTCAAAACAACAAGAACCTCAAGAGGTTAAGGAAATGCTTTCAATGAAAGAAAGAAAGTTTCCAATGAATGATTAATGAAATGATTATTAAGCATGTTTGAATATGGATTCTAATATCGTGTGGCCTCATCCTTTCACTACATTAAGCCTATTTGATTGAACATACATGAGTAGAATAAGAAGGTCTCTGACGTGTTAGAGGTTATATAAATGAATGAATGAATGTATGGCATGTGAATAGCCTAGCGTGTTAAAGATCTATGAATGAGGACATCTCTCCCGACCAAGTGAACGTTTGACATGTGAATAGCCCACGAATGGATCATATAGCTTAATGTAATGATTGGTAGTACAGAAATGCTTGATACGTGGTTAGTAGTGCCTGTAAATGGATTTGTTTTAGGGAGTAGAGGAACACTCACTGAGCATGTGGTGGCTCACTCCATTTTCTTTCCCCTTTTCCCCCCAGGTGATGAATGAATGAGAGAACCTATCTGCCTTCTAGGACTACCAATCGTTCTTGCAGGTGTACCTGTGAAGCAACGTTTGAGAAGCCGCCTGAATTAATATTTTGGTTAAGGAAGTGGATGAATGGAGCATGTAGTGGCTCTGGTAATGTAAACTTATGTAAATTATTCGAATAAGTGTTTGTAAAGGCATAAGCCTCAACCCCTAGTGTTTGACTCGTAGGAAACTTTAAGTTTTTGTTAAATTTTATTATAAACTCACAGGTACCCCCTTTAGTTCCAAATGCGAACTTTACAAATGTTGCAATTACAGACGGAACTCTTGCAGTTTCGTTCTAAGAAATTCCCTAACTAAACTAGGGTTAGGTAGAGTTCTTTAAGAAAGTCAATAGTTGCGACAGTCTTAGGGGTCTCCCTCGGGGGATCCTGGCGGTGTGACATCTCTGGAAGGTAGAGGGGTGTTACATATATATATATATATATATATATATATATATATATATATATATATATATATATATATATATATATATATATATATATATATATATATATATATATATATATATATATTATATATATATATATATATATATATATATATATATGTATATTATACATATATATATATATGCATATATACATATATATATATATATATTATATATATATATACATATATATATATATACATATATATATATATATATATATATTATATGTATATATATACATAATATATATACATATATATATATATATATATATATATATATATGTATATATATATATATATATATATATATATATATATATGTATATATGTATGTATATATGTATATATAGGCCAGGCGAGGGAAAAGGGAGCGACCTGAAGTGAATCCCGAATTGAGATTGCAATCTGTAGATTCACAGCATTCATCTGAAATCCATGAATCAACGAATGCTGTTGAACAATCGACTGAAGCCAAAAATCACCCAGAAGCTCAAATTGAATCTGAAAATGGTACAAATTCGAAGGTCCCTGCGCTGAACCCAGCTAAGCCCGTTCATGGAGTCGCTGCTTCCACCGCTGATTCCCCAGCAAACCTCTCACCCGAAGCCTGCAACTCACCGGTTTCTGAAGTCCATGTTGTGAACCCTCAACGCGTCCCCAATTGGATCCAAAGGTCATTCGAAGCTGGGCTGCACGATTCGGGAAAAGGTACAAAGTCGAAAGCTACAGAACTGAACCCAGCTAAGCTTGTTCATGGAAGCTCTGAACCCATCGATGTTTCCCCGAGAAAGCGCTCACCTGAAGCTTGCCGTTCACCGGTTTCTGGAGTCCGAGATGTGAATCCTACCGGCGTCACTGTCCGGACCCATCTGCCAATCGAAGCTGGGCCGTTCCCAGCTGAGCATACTGAATCCTCGCGTAGTCCTGAATGCGAGGGAGTGGCCACGAACAGGGGTGGAAGGAGGGAAACCGACACAGATTCACCGGTGGCTGAGCTGCAGGTTTGCACGGCTAAAGCTACAAACAGCTCATCGTGCGCCAGTCCCGTGCACTCAGCTCCCAGACCCTAGGTAACTCCAACAACCACTTAGGCTTCAATTCTGGATCCAGATGAAGGGAATTGCCTGAATTATATCCCAGCTAGTATGGTTAATGGGGTAGCCTGTGCCCAGCTTGAATCTGAAGATGTTTCTGCCGAAATTGAGTATTGGAAAGCTTCTGTCCTATGCTCAGTTTTAGGTGCAAACCCCCCTTTTGAAATAATTCAAGCATTCATCAAAAGAATTTGGGCACAATTCGAAATAGACAAAATTGTGCAAGTTCGCAGAGGTTTGTTCCTGGTTAGATTTCTACACCTCCCTGACAAGATTACAGTCAAACGGAGAGGCTTCTATTTTTTTGACAACAAACCGTTTGTTGTTAAAGGATGGATAGCGGATTTGGATATGAAAATAGAAAATCTGAAGTCCCTCCGCCTATGGATCAAATTGCCAAACCTTGAACTCAAATATTGGGGGTTGTCGAGTCTTAGCAAAATTGGAAGCTTGATTGGTATTCCCATGAAGACTGATCAATATACAAAAACTAAGACTATGATTCAATACGCTAGAATGCTTATAGAGGTGCCTATTGAAGGGCCATTCCCAAAGTATGTGGAATTTTTCAATGAAAACGGCCAATTGATTAGGCAACCAGTACAATTTGAATGGTTACCTACCAAATGTACACACTATAATATGCTGGGACATATAATTGATGTATGCAAAAAGAAGAAGATCATTCATAAGGAATGGAGGCCGGTTCAGAAACCAGTCCCCCCGTTCATGCAGGCTTGACCACACAAGCTCATAAACCGGCCCAAGAAAGGGAAGACCCGCTAATGGAAAATGCACGGGCCATAGAGTCATCAAACATATCGGTGGAGATTATCCATGATCCAAGACCCACCCCCAGGACAGCTTTCAACCTGGTGGAATGTTACCAAGACTCAAGAGCCAATCCAACACCTACGGACAACCACATACTGCATCACAATCAATTCCAGGTACTGGAAAGGGCTCTTATGGCGGATCAGGCACCCTCAGATCCCCACGAATAATATAGCGAGTTGGAACATTCGGGGCCTAAATTGACCCAACAAGCAAGAAGACGTGAAAATCTTCTTGCACGATAAAAACATCAGGTTAGTTGGTTTGCTCGAAGCAAAAATAAAAGAACAAAATGTCCAGAAAGTAGCATCAAGGATGCTTCCCAATTGGAGGTGGATTCATAATTTTTCCCTTAATTCTAAAGGGAGGATTTCGCTAGCTTGGAGACCTAGTACCTACAATACTCACCTCATCCGAATTTCTGATCAGTTGATCCATTGCAAGCTGACACAGCTCAGCACCCACAAAACTTTCTACCTGAGCATGATTTATGGTAAGAATCAGGAATCCCAATGTGAGAATCTGTGGAATGACCTCAAGGACATAGCCCAGAATATGGATGGGGCTTGGTGCCTCATGGGAGATTTTAACGCCCTCCGCTTTAAGGATGACAGAATAGGGGGAAACGAAGTCCAAGACCATGAGCTTCGGGAACTGCCAACACTTTTGGAATCCTGTGAACTTCATGAGCTCAAATCAACGGGGGCTTACTTCTCATGGACCAACAAATCTATCCGAAGCCGCATTGACCAGGTTTTCCTGAATGATCTATGGTACGATAGCTTTGACTACACTCAATCTAGCTACTTGCCCAATAGTCTATCATATCACATGCCAATCCTACTCCAGTTTCCTTCATCGCCCAAGCCCCGTTCAACGTTCCAATATTGTGACATGTGGTGTAAACACAAAGATTTTGCAGACATCATTACAGCTTATAGGCATATCCCAAGCAGTTCCCCCATGACCTCCTTATACAGATACTTAAACCAAATAAGAATCCCTTTGAGAAAACGGAATAAGGAGCATTTTTCAGATTTAAAGGACCAGCAGCTGCATGCCAGGAAAAGCTTAAAGCTCATACAATAGGAATGCCAGCAACACCCAGGGGATAACCTCAAGACCCAACAAGAGAAAGAGGCAAGGGACAAATATATTTAGATCCTCTCTTCAAGTATGGATCTAATTAAACAGCAATGCAAATTAGAGTAGATCAAGCATGGTGATGATAACACCAGGTTATTCTATGCCAAGGCCAAGCAAAGGAAACTCTCTTCATATATTTGTACCCTTAAGGATCAGGAGGGGAGACTCGTGGAAGGGTTCGAGCAGGTTGGCCACACCATGTTTCGCTTTTATAGAAATTTATTGGGGGAAAAACCATCAACCGGCTCCCCCCTTGACATGGATGTGATTGCACAGGGTAATTCATAACGAGTGAGCAGTAGATCCACATGTGTAGGTCTTTCGCAAGTAAAGATATAAAGGATGCTCTTTAGTCTATCCCTAATCACAAATCTCTTGGACCAGACGTCTACAGTAGTGGGTTCTTCAAATCCACTTGGGATCAAACAGGGCCTCTTATTTCCTCTACAATCCAAGATTTCTTCAAAACAGCCACCATGCACAGGGAAGTAAGTGAAACCAAGCTCATCTTAATCCCCAAGATCTAAAACCCTCAGTATGCAACCAAGTTTCTCTCTATATCTTGCCGCAATGCGATCTATAAATGCATCACGAAGTTCATCTGCCAAAGAATCAAGGAAGTCCTACCGGAGATAATTCACCCCAGTCAGGGGGCATTCGTAAAAGGAAGGGAACTCCTCTATAATGTTATGATATGTCAGGACTTGGCAAGGGGATACTAGAGAAAACATATTTCGCCACGATGTCTGCTTAAAATTGACATCCAAAAAGGCTTTGACTCTATGCATGGGGGTTTCTTAGAAGACATACTGATAGCACTTCGGTTCCCCAAAGTTTTCATCATATGGATCATAAGCTGCGTTTCATCGGCTACCTTCTCAGTCCAAATTAATGGCCAGTGCACCGGACAGTTTCCAGGTGGGAGAGGACTTAAGCAAGGTGACCCCCTATCCCCTCTCGTTTTTGTCATCTCCATGGAATATTTATACCGGCTACTTCAAAAACATAGCCTCGCAAGAGACTTCTGTTGAATTTAGGAGTACTTACCCACAAGAGGGGGGTGAATTGTGGTGTTCGATTTTTGCGTACTTACTGACAAACACCCTCCTGATTGCAGAGGTTGTTCTTGAATTACAAACAACCTTCTGACTTGTTTGCACCAGATGTTTTCAATTTGCTCAAAGGCGAAAATCAACAAGATAAATGCGGAAATAAAGCACACACAATTTTTTCGTGGAAAACACCTCTAGCCCAACTGAGGTGTGAAAAACCACGACCTACCTCGTGTAGGATTTAACCACTTTCACTAACGGGCTTCACACGTTACAAATGTAACACACCTTGTTACAACTTGCAACCACGTAACCTTCTTTTCTAAGAAAGGTTACACCACGTCCAAATCTCACCAGATTGGACACGTCCAAAGTCCACACGACTGAGGACCACTCACTCACTTTTCTGATCCAAGATCAGGGTTACAAAACACCTTACGGGGGTGCTTCTGATTTAAGCAGATGTAAGGTACAATGAGGTCCTAGTATGCCAATATCTTGAAAGCTCAGCTTAAACACAACTTGTCTCGGTTTTTCTTTTCTCAAGAATAGCTCGAAAAATTCTTCTCACTAGAAAAACCACTTTTGCACTTCTCCCTTTTTGCGTATGTTGTGTATGTTTCTCGTTTTTTCTTCTCTTATGAATGGGAGTGAAATGTTGAGTTTTTAAACAAAAAATCCAACGGTCAAAAACAAGGAGAAGTGATAAAATCAGCTATGTTTAGCAAAGAGAGATTTTTGCTTAGCACAGAGAATTCCAACGGCTAAAAAATCCAATGAGGATAGAATTTTCCAATATTGTAGGGATTTGATTTTGGAGGATAAAAGACTATCTTTTCCCTTTAAAAATAGCCGTGAAATACCTGGAAAAGAATCTCAACTTGAATTTTGAATTAATCACTTTCCAAAGGATAAGAGAGAAATATTTTCGGTTTTAGTAAATATTTTCCAAAATCAGTTTTGCAAATCTCCCAAGTGATTTTCATATCAAAAGATTTCCTACAGCTTAAATTGCTGTCTTGGAATTTTATCAAAATATATTAGAGCTTTTGGCCAACCAAAATAAGTTTTCCAAAGTGACCGGGTTTGGCCGTTGCAGTTCAGAAACACCCTAGGTACCCTGTTTACAGGGTTGTTCAAACTTGGTGTTCTGAAGCAAATAGCGCAACCAATTCAAGAGTGGTTAGTTAGAGACTTTTCAAGATTGGCATATTAACAAGAGTCTAAAAAATAAAACCTAAATTACCCAAGACATCTTGTTGTAGATCCAGTCATCTTGTTCAAGACGAATACGCTGCCCCAACCACCTAGACCAACCTGTTTGCCAGGTTGTTCTTGTATCGCTTGAGTTCAGAAAGGCCTGTTTGCTGGATTGTCCTTGAAACACCTAGCCTGTTTGCCAAGTTATTCTTGTATTGCTTGAGTTCAGGAACTGATCTTGATACACAATCAACTCATCGAGGTGGTATTCTTGACTTGAGCGTGAGTCATCAAGGTATGAGACCTGTTCTTAAGACTTGTTCTCAACGTTCAGCAAACAAGTTAGGACGCACATTGAAAATGACAGTGTATGCCTGTTTGGAGAACTTTATTTGGAGCAACATTACTTAAGAGCATTTTACACTTGGATTTGTTGTCATCAAAACTGAATATACTAATTCAACAATTTTTCCCTTTTTGATGATGACAAACCAAGTGTCCATATTAAAAAAAATTGAATGCTGATAGGGATCCACGTAGGTACAGGAGTTAGGGGTCAACCCACTCTATCGAGTCAAGGTCAGGCTCATTCGTCATACTTTGTCAATAGGTTACACTATTCTTCCCCCTTTTGGCATTATTAAAAAGCAAGAACAACAGGACGGTTGCAAGAAAAGCATATAAAGCATTGCAAATAGATATTTCATTGCAAAGAAAAGTAGTACAATGCCAAAACAACAAAACTAAGAGAGGAGGAGGAGGAGACTAGAGACCAGCCTAGACAATCAGGGAGCAGGGGGTGGTTTCGTTTGCAGAGGAGGAATGCTGGGGGCAAGGGTGGAGAGAAGGGCAAGCAAATCTTCATGGCGTTTGGCGGAGAGGGCTTGTTCCTCAGCAAGAGCAGCCTTGACGGCGGAGAGCTCATCCTTGAGGTGAGCATTATCCTCAAGAACAGCCTCATCCTTGATGGACCCTGTTTGGAGACTGACCCTTCGCCAACCTCATAGCCACACCCTAGCAGGGTGTCAATCCCAATCTCATCAATGATTTGGGCCGCCACTCTCCGTGTGAGCGCTATCGCAAAGTGCTCAAACACCGTTGTCAGCAGAAACCCATAGCCAAGATCATGGGCTCGGGTGGTGTTCGCAATTCGTCCTATGTGGTGAATCATGAGTGCAGGGAGGTTTACTGGTTCCTCCCGATCCAGTAGGTCCACCAGACATTGATCGAGGGCATCTGCTGAGTTTCGCCCTTAACCTCGCGGAATTATATTCTTGATGGTGAACATAAACAGTAGTTGGTGCAGGGAGGTCATTTCACCCTTCTTAACCGAGAGGGGTGTTCTCAGGCCCTGTTTCTGACTGAGGCGTTGGGACACCTCTAGGAGCCTAGCTGTTTTCAGGGAAGTTTTGTCTTCCCTCACATACACAGCAAAGCCTTGTGAGGGCACCCCCAATATTTTCCTAAGTGTGGGTGCATCAACCTTAATGCCTTGCCCATTCACAAAACTTATCACCACCCCTTTGGTGACACTGCAGTTGGCGTAAAACTCAGCCAACTCAGGCACAGAACACCCCAACTGGGCGTTTGCAAACAAGTCGAGCCAGCCTTAGACTCGCAACTTGTGCAGGAACACCCCCAGACCCTGTTCCTCGAAAAAACGTACATTAACTACCTTCCCCCTGACGACATTGCGCTTAAGCAATTGCGCATGCTTGTCAGACATAGGAGAGGGAGTGGACTTCTTTGGGCGTTTGGGAGGAGGAACAGAGGTGGTAGCGTCTGGTAGGGGAGCTATTCTGGGCTTTCGTTTGAGGGGTGAGTTTGCAGGAGAGGACTTCACAGCAGGTTTAGAGGTTGATTGAGGGGCTTGATCTTCAGAGGACTTGGAGAACACCGGTGTCCCCTGTTTGAAAGAGGTGTTCTCAGAGTCAGAACTCGAGAACCCTTCGTTAGAAGAAGATAAAATCTCCTCGATGATTGGAGCAGAGGGTTTGGAGATACGGGGAGCGGATTGAAAAGCTATTCTTGCAGATTTGCGAGAAGGCTTGGAGGCTGTTGGAGAAGAGGGAGTTTGAGGGGGTTGAGACCTTGGTTGTGGCCTTGTTCTTGGCGTTCTGCTACACCTGGCCACTAATTTCACCCTTTTCCTTTTCTCTTCGGTTTGAGCAACCGGAGTAGTAAGTTCAGCCTCAGGGAGAGAATCCTTCCCCTGACTCTCCTCTGACGTCTCATTCGCATTCCCTTGGAAATCGACATTCAGATCCTCCACGCACACGGCGTCGAAAGAGTCATCCCCGGTTTTTGGCACTGTTTCAGGAAACAGCCCAAAAGAACAGGGTTCGAAATTATCACTAAACCCTTCAGGGGTTTCCAAGATTTTGTCTTGAGGCCCCGATGGTGCACCCTCCGACTCTACTTTAATGGGACATGCAACTGACCCCACAAGAAACACCAATTCCCTTCCACAATTGAAGGGAATATCGTCCATCCCTATCCCGACTGACTTTAGGAACAAGCTTTTCAGAAATCTGAAAGGCTTATACAGGATTGGGCGAGGGGGAGCAGGGATTAAGGACGCAAGAACCAGGGCTTTTGAGTGAGAGGTGTTGTTGGAAGCCATTGTTGCTAGAGGAGAGAGATTAGGGTTTGCTTTTGAGCAAGATGAAGTCAGGTGAAAGGACGAACTGAGAACAGGGCATTTAAAGAGAGAGAGAGCACCCAAAATCTTTTAAAGATCTCTAGGTTTGTAACGGGTGAGAACATTAAAGGCGTGTGCCCTGGTAAGGAGGGAGGTTTAAAGAAAACACATTCCCATATGCATTGAACAACCAAGGGACGTACCTGTTCTTTCCGTTCGATCAAGAAACCTGCCTGTTCTTCGCCGTTTGATCTTGATTTGACTCATTGGTACTAGGGGTGGCAGTGTTGCTCCAGTGATCCTTAGTACATCCCCTTATGCTACACTCTTTGTATAAAAAAAAAATGCACGCAATTCGAGTGTATGCACTCATTGTACATAAATCACATCAGTTGCTAATAAGATTTGCAAACAAGGGGAAAGAACAGGGTGTAGAGGTTGTTTTTACCAAACCTAGTTCATGTCTTGGAAACAAGTATCTCAGGGTGTTCTTACCAACCCTAGTTCCAGTCTATTTCTCTCAAATTGATCTCTAGCTAGTGCCTTAGTGAATATATCAAGCAATTTGATTTTTCGTTGTGCAAAAATTCATAGAAATTAAACCCTTTTCAACATTATCTCTCAAGAAATGATGTCGAATGTCAATATGCTTTGTTCTTTTATGTTGACATGGATTTTTGGCAATGTTAATTGCACTTGTGTTATCACAAAAAATAGGAATGCATCCAGTGTCAACACAAAAGTCCTTAAGCTGTTGTCTTATCCACAACAGTTGAGCACAACATGAAGCTGCTGCAACATATTCAGCTTCTGCTGTGGACATGGCAACTGAATGTTGCTTCTTGGTAGCCCAAGATACCAAACAAGGTCCAAGAAAGTGAGCCATACCTGAGGTACTCTTCCTATCAACTAGGAATCCAGCATAGTCAGCGTCAGCATATCCAACAAGATCAAAATTGCAACCTCTAGGATACCATAAAGCTAAATTGGGTGTATGTTTCAAATATCTTAGTATCCGTTTAACAGCCTTAAGATGAGTTTCCTTAGGATTAGACTGAAAACGGGCACATAAACCAACACTAAAAATAATATCTGGTCTACTAGCGGTTAGGTATAGGAGTGACCCAATCATGCCCCTATAGAGTTTCTCCTCAACTGAGGGACTCCCATCATCCATAACCAACTTGGTTGAAGGAGAAATAGGAGTGTCTATGGATTTGGCCGACTCCATCCCAAAACACTTAAGTAGCTCCTTGATATACTTTTGTTGATGGATCATGGTGCCGTTTGGAGTTTGCTTGATTTGTAAGCCTAAGAAAAAGTTAAGCTCACCCATCATGCTCATCTCAAACTCACTCCTCATCATATTTGAAAATTCATTGCATAAATCATGATGAGTTGCACCAAATATAATGTCATCAACATATATTTGGACAATCAATAAATGTTCCCCCTTAGATTTTAGAAACAAGGTATTGTCTACCTTGCCTCTTCTAAAATTATTTTCAAGTAAAAAACTTGACAAACGTTCATACCAAGCTCTAGGAGCTTGTTTTAAACCATAAAGAGCTTTGTCAAGTTTGAAAACATGGTTAGGAAATTCACTGTTTTCAAAACTAGGGGGTTGTTTGACATACACCTCTTCTTTAAGGTATCCGATTAGGAATACACTTTTCACGTCCATTTGATATAGCTTGATTTCCATATGAGCTGCAAACGCTATTAGGATTCGAACAGCCTCAATTCTAGCAACTGGTGTAAAGGTTTCTTCATAATCGATCCCTTCTTCTTGGTTATACCCTTGAACAACCAGCCGTGCCTTGTTCCTAGTGACTGTTCCTGACTCATCCAGCTTGTTTCGGAACACCCACTTGGTTCCAATAATTGTTCTCTCTGCAGGTTTAGGTACCAGGTGCCATTCTCTGTTTCTTTCAAATTGATGGAGCTCTTCTTGCATTGCCGTAACCCAATCTGAATCTGCAAGAGCTTCATTCACATTCTTTGGCTCAATGTTAGAGAAAAGAAAAGCATAGAAAGAAATTCTTAAGCTTAGACCTAGTTTGCACTCCACTGTTAATATCAGACAGAATTTGATCAAGGGGGTGTGAACTATGGTGCTTCCATGGTCGTGGAGTAAGTGGATCCACAGGCACATGCTCTACTTTAGCCGAAAAATTTGGAGAATCAGGCTCACGAACACCTCCTGAGCCTGTTTCTGCACCTGTTTGTAAGCCTGTTCCTGAAGAACATGGTCCCGAACAGGGTTCAACGGTGTTTCCCCCTGTTTGGTGTTCACCTTGCCTACCGTTTTGAGGAACAACTTCTGGGCCTGTTGTCTCCATGGTGTTCTTACCTTGTCTCTCATGGGGCAACACTTCTTTTCGGATAAGACCTAATTCAAACTCTTCTTCCTGTGCACCATTCTTATTCAAAGTGTTAGATTCATCAAAAAGCACATGCACACTTTTCTCAACGCACAAGGTTCTTTTGTTAAAGACTTTGTATGCCTTGCTGTGAGAGGAATAACCGAGAAATATTGCCTCATCACTCCTGGGATCAAACTTTCCTAAAGCATCCTTCCCATTATTATGCACAAAACACCTACAACCGAATGTTCTTAAATGCATAATGTTGGGCTTTCTGCCTTTGAAGAGTTCGTAGGGAGTTTTGTTCAAAATAGGTCTAATCATACATCTATTCATAATGTAACATGATGTGTTCAAAGCTTCTGCCCAAAAGTTCCTAGGAAGACCACTAGCAATAAGCATTGTCCTAGTCATGTCTTCTAGGGTGCGGTTTTTGCGCTCAACCACCCCATTCTGTTGGGGTGTTCTTGGGGCCGAGAAGTTATGAGCAACATCATGCGTATTACAAAATTCTGTAAAACTTGCATTTTCAAATTCAATACCATGATCAGACCTCAAGCTAACCAATGACTGTCCTACTCTCTTTTCAAACTTTTTGAGAAGGGCAATAAAATTCTCAAAAGTTTCATCCTTGGAGGCCAAGAACAGGGTCCAAGTAAATCGAAAGTAATCATCCACTATGACAAGCACATACCTCTTCCCACCTCTACTTGTTATCCTCATAGGACCACATAGATCAAAGTGTAATAATTCAAGAGGTCGGGTAGTACTAACACACCTTTTTGATTTAAAAGACAATCTGACTTGTTTTCCTTTTGCACAAGCTTCACATATCCTGTCATCATTAAACTTGATGGAAGGTAGTCCAACAACCAAGTCTTTGGAAACAAGTTTGTTTAAAAGAGTAAGGCTCGCATGACCTAGTCTCTTGTGCCAGAGCATTACATCATCATTCACAGCACTCAAACAAGTCAGGTTGTTTTGAAGAAGTGTGGAAATACAAACTTTGTAAACATTTTTGTGACGCTTCCCCTTTAACACAACGTCTCCTGTGTTGGCATTGACAACCAAGCAATGTGTTCGTGAGAACACCACTAGATTGTTCTTGTCACACAGTTGGGACACACTTAGTAAATTATGCTTTAAACCATCAACTAAGTGCACATTATCAATTGAGTGGGAGAGAGTTTTACCAATGCTACCTATACCGACAATTGTCCCAGACTTGCCGTTTCCAAAAGCCACGCTCCCACCGGTTGAAGCTGTAAGTGAGAGAAAGTTTGATTTTTCTCCGGTCATATGCCGCGAACACCCACTATCAACATACCACAGCTGCCTGTTTTCAAGGTTATTTTCTAAGCTATTTGCCAGGGTGTTTCTTACCCTGTTTGCTGGGTTGTTTGTGGGGTTGTTCTCTCTCACTTCAGCCTGCAAAACAAATCAAGGGTTAGTTTTGGGAACCCAGATCCACTTGGGTCCCATTCTTTTAGACAAATAAAGCTCATCTTTCCTAATCCAGATTTGTTTCACATACCTTTCATTCTTTTCAATGGCATACCTTCTTGAAGGACATGAATATTGATAGTGACCAGTTTTACCACATCGAAAGCAAACAATGTTTTCAGGTAATCCCACATACTTTCTATGGATTGGGTAAACGGTTCGTTTAGACTTATATCCAAGTCCCTTTTTGTTTCGACTGTGGTGAGTGTTTAATCAATCAAGGGCTTGTGAGGACTTGTTCCACAACCTGTTTGTGACAAGGTCGTGTTTTGTGCGTTTTGCTTTAGCCGACAGGTTCTTGTTTTCAGCAAGCAAAACTTCAACCTTTTCTTTAAGCTCAAGGGTTTCCTTTTCAGCCTTGGCTTGATTGGTGGTATATTTTACTTCGTTCAAGATCAAGGTCTCCCTAAGGTCATTTATGGTTTGATGTGAAGCTAGAATTTCTCTTTCAGCCTCAAGTTTCTCATTCTTAAGGATCTCATTTTCTAGTTCTAGGTCTCGGACATCTCGTTTCAATTCAGCACAAGTATCCATCAAGGTATACAAAAGTTTTTCGAGAGTTGCTTTATTGAGACCACGTACCTTGTTCTTGAGATCAGTCAAGCTGTTTGTGGATTCATCATCTGAGTCTGAGTCACTTTGTGCCATGAGAGCTACAGTATCTCCTTCACTTTCAGATTCACCTTCATCCTCAGAAGAGTCTCCCCAGGCAGCAAGCATAGCCTTCGAGAATCTTTTGCCTGAGGTGTTCACAGGTTGTTTTCGAACCTGTTTTCTGGGTTGTTCGAACTCCTGCTCTTCTCGAAGCAAAGGGCAGTTTTTCACAAGGTGATCTGGTTTGCCACATTTAAAACACCCTGTGAACTGTTCTCGGGGGGTGTTTCTGGATTTACTGAAGTCCTTTCTTCTGCTGTTTTCTTTGACCTTTTTGAAGAATTTCTTGAACTTTCGTGTCATTAAGGCCATCTCTTCATCCTCAAGGTCAGAGTCATCATCCTCTTGTGCTTTCAAGGCAAGCCCACGATCCTTCTTCTGCTCCTCTTTTTGTTGTGAGTTCTTTCTGAGTTCATAGGTTTGAAGATTGCCAATCAACTCGTCGAGGGTGATCTTGTTTATGTCTTTAGCTTCTTGGATGGCTGTCACCTTCGCTTCCCAAGACCGAGGCAAAATTCTTAGAATCTTCCTCACCAGCTCTTCTGTGGTGAAGGATTTTCCCAGGGATTTTAGCTCGTTTGTTATGTGGGTGAAGCGTGTGTACATATCCATCACGTTCTCACGATCACCCATATCAAACAACTCATATTGCCTCATGAGTAGCTCAATACGTGATTGTTTGACTTAACTTGTTCCTTCATGAGCTACTTGGAGGGCATTCCATATCTCCTGGGCTGACTCACACTCCGAGATACGTGTATATTCATCTGGACCTAGGCCAAAATATAATAGCTTCTTGGCCTTGGCATTCTTTTCCATTTTCTTATAGTCTTCAGCATTAAACTCTATGGGTTCCTTGGGAACCTTCTTACCATCTTCAAGCACCTTGGTGGGAACAAGGGGCCCGTTCTTGATGAGCATCCATAACTCATAATCTTCTGCCTGAATATAGTTCTCCATCCTATTCTTCCACCAACTATAATGTTGGCCGTTGAAATAGGGTGGCCGAGTAATGGATTGCCCTTCAAGGATTCCTTGTGGTGTACTCATCTTCAGAATCTCTCAAGGTGTTAGCCCTTTTGTGAGAGAACCTGCTCTGATACCACTTGTTGAATTTAGGAGTACTTACCGACAAGAGGGGGGGTGAATTGTGGTGTTCGATTTTCGCGTACTTACTGACAAACACCCTCCTGATTGCAGAGGTTGTTCTTGAATTACAAACAACCTTCTGACTTGTTTGCACCAGATGTTTTCAATTTGCTCAAAGGCGAAAATCAACAAGATAAATACGGAAATAAAGCACACACAATTTTTTCGTGGAAAACACCTCTAGCCCAACTGAGGTGTAAAAAACCACGACCTACCTCGTGTAGGATTTAACCACTTTCACTAACGGGCTTCACACGTTACAAATGTAACACACCTTGTTACAACTTGCAACCACGTAACCTTCTTTTCTAAGAAAGGTTACACCACGTCCAAATCTCACCAGATTAGACACGTCCAAAGTCCACACGACTGAGGACCACTCACTCACTTTTCTGATCCAAGATCAGGGTTACAAAACACCTTATGGGGGTGCTTCTGATTTAAGCAGATGTAAGGTACAATGAGGTCCTAGTATGCCAATAT
This sequence comes from Carnegiea gigantea, assembly GCA_029747015.1. Classification (NCBI taxonomy): domain Eukaryota; kingdom Viridiplantae; phylum Streptophyta; class Magnoliopsida; order Caryophyllales; family Cactaceae; genus Carnegiea; species Carnegiea gigantea. The sequence goes on from JAKOGI010001394.1 coordinate 26,063, forward strand.
CTTGAAAGCTCAGCTTAAACACAACTTGTCTCGGTTTTTCTTTTCTCAAGAGTAGCTCGAAAAATTCTTCTCACTAGAAAAACCACTTTTGCACTTCTCCCTTTTTGCGTATGTTGTGTATGTTTCTCGTTTTTTCTTCTCTTATGAATGGGAGTGAAATGTTGAGTTTTTAAACAAAAAATCCAACGGTCAAAAACAAGGGAAGTGATAAAATCAGCTATGTTTAGCAAAGAGAGATTTTTGCTTAGCACAGAGAATTCCAACGGCTAAAAGATCCAATGAGGATAGAGTTTCCCAATATTGTAGGGATTTGATTTTGGAGGATAAAAGACTATCTTTTCCCCTTAAAAATAGCCGTGAAATACCTGGAAAAGAATCTCAGCTTGAATTTTGAATTAATCACTTTCCAAAGGATAAGAGAGAAATATTTTTGGTTTTGGTAAATATTTTCCAAAATCAGTTTTGCAAATCTCCCTAGTGATTTTCATATCAAAAGATTTCCTACAGCTTAAATTGCTGTCTTGGAATTTTATCAAAATATATTAGAACTTTTGGCCAACCAAAATAAGTTTTCCAAAGTGACCGGGTTTGGCCGTTGCAGTTCAGAAACACCCTAGGTACCCTGTTTACAGGGTTGTTCAAACTTGGTGTTCTGAAGCAAATAGCGCAACCAATTCAAGAGTGGTTAGTTAGAGACTTTTCAAGATTGGCATATTAACAAGAGTCTAAAAATAAAACCTAAATTACCCAAGACATCTTGTTGTAGATCCAGTCATCTTGTTCAAGACGAATACGCTGCCCCAACCACCTAGACCAACCTGTTTGCCAGGTTGTTCTTGTATCGCTTGAGTTCAGAAAGGCCTGTTTGCTGGATTGTCCTTGAAACACCTAGCCTGTTTGCCAGGTTGTTCTTGTATTGCTTGAGTTCAGGAACTGATCTTGACACACAATCAACTCATCGAGGTGGTGTCTTGACTTGAGCGTGAGTCATCAAGGTATGAGACCTGTTCTTAAGACTTGTTCTCAACGTTCAGCAAACAAGTTAAGACGCATATTGAAAATGACAGTGTATGCCTGTTTGGAGAACTTTGTTTGGAGCAACATTACTTAAGAGCATTTTACACTTGGGTTTGTTATCATCAAAACTGAATATACTAATTCAACAACTTCAAATTCCACCTTCATTGTAAGGATTTGAGGCTAACTCATTTGATGTTTGCGGATGACCTGATTATCTTTAGTAAAGCGGACCCTCCAACTGTCCGACACATTATGTCAACCCTTTCTTCTTTCCATGAATGTGCTGGCATAAAAGCCAACCTGGAAAAATCTCAAATGGTGGTTGGAGGCTGTAATTCACAACTCCAGGACCAATGCCTCCAGCTTACAGGGTTTGCAGAGACAGCATTTCCTTTGAAATATTTGGGGTTGCCGATCACGGCAAGCCGACTTACCAAAGTGGAGTGCAATAGCCTGATAGAGAAAATCCTTATCAAGGTCAGAATTTGGGCTATCCGTCACCTCTCCTTTGCGGGGAGAGCAATGCTTATTAATAGCGTATTGGGCCTCCATTTTTATCCTTCTCACATCAGTGGTGGAGAAGCTGACTCAGATATACAGGAACTTCTTATGGGGGGGACAGGCATGGCAGTCAGTTTGTTTAGAGAAGAAATATGCAGGTCTTGGCATAAAAGGCCTGGCAGTTTGGAACAAGGTCCGCATTGCTAAACTAGTTTGGGCAGTGGCACAAAAAAAAGACCTGCTATGGGTCAGATGGATACACGGCCAATACCTAAAAAATAAAAATTGGTGGGATTACTCCTCCAAATCCGACTGCAGCTGGTATTGGAAGAAAATTTATTTCATCAAGGAATACTTCAAGGATGCCTATACTTCTTCACAGTAGATTTGGTAGGATAATAAACCATACAAAGTGAAACTAGGATATCAGTGGCAATTACGGAATCACCCCAAAAGTGCCATGGGCAAATTTTGTGTGGGCTAGATCTCTTATCCCTAGACATGCGTTTATTACATGGATTTACACTCATCATAAGCTGCCTACAAAAGTAAGGCTAGCGAAGTTCCACCCATAAGATACACTATGTAGTTTATGTCAAGCAGAAGAAGAAGATGATCAGCATCTCCTCTTTAATTGCACATTTGCCTAGGAGGTGTGGCAAGAGCTAAAAGAATGGTGGTGCTTCCCCCCTAATCTTGAAGGCCACTCATTGACGGAATCCCTCATCACAATCCATGGCTTAAGAACCCATAAACACATATCTTATGCTATATTTGCAGCAAGTATTTACTACATCTGGCGGGTAAGGAACACGGTTATATTTCAGAACAAGAGAATCCCTAGTCAGCAGATAATTCAGACCATCAGAGAACAAGTCACGAATAGGATTTTTTTCCTGAATAATTTTTCTCAGAAATACAAGTTGTATGTAGATGTCTTACTTAACTGATTTGTTATAGCACCCATGGGCTTGTACATCCTTGTTTTTGTTTAATGGAATATGATTTACTACTTCTTACAAAAAAATATATATATATATACATAGACATACATGTGTGTGTGTATATATATATATATATATATATATATATATATATATATATATATATATAATACCCGCATCCTTTATTTTACGTTAAGTTGGCTGCCTTACCATCTACATTACAAAATTCGTATTTTTATTAACCATATGAGTTAAATTAGTATCAATGTGCTTATGTGAGCGATAATTTTATTAAAAGAATTATTATTGCTATTATTGATTTTAAAGTTAATTTGTGCTATTTGTGCCCTTAAATTATATCAATAGTTTAATTTAGTCGCTATTCAATTTATTTAGTCGTTTCCCGAATGCATGTAGGCTGTTAACTTTAGAATTAGTTTCGAGGTTTAATAAATCGAACCTTGACGGATTTGGGAACGAATAGTCGATAGAAGGTCGTGTTAACGATTCGGATTTAGAGTTCGGGATACGAACTAGATTAGCAGTACCAATCATAGATTAGCTTAAGACCCAAAAAAAAAAAAAGAGTAAAAGGGGCAAAGTGCCTTTCTCCTTCTCGATGGGGCACGAAAACGGGATGGGGGGGTTCTCAAACCCCAACCCATGAAACCACTGGGGAAAGAGAGAGAGAGAGAGGAGAAGAGAGAGAGAGGGAAGGAGGCGACGACGCCGGCGACTAGTCGTCGCACCACGCGCGGCCTCCCTGCCCCGCAACCCCATACCGCCGACCACTAAAGAGAAAGAGAAAGATGTCGAGTGATCGAGGAGGAGAGGAAGCCGTGACCACCGGCTGCCACAGCGGCGAGAGACCGACGAGGGTGAGCCGGGAAGGACGATGGCCGTCCGTTCATTGCCAGCGAATAGGAAGAGAGAGAAGGGTTAAGGAGTTTGAATTCACGGTAATAGCATGCCGATTAGGGGTCTGATCGCGGGGGTTAGGCATGACATCAGCAAAAGAGTCGCAATTTAGGTTTTAAAGCATCCAAATCAAGCCCAGAAGCCCTCAGAACGGGTCCTTGGCTTCGATTCGAGGTGGGTGTTTCTCGCCTCCTAAGTATTAGTAGTTTTGAAAATGTTTTTAGCCTAAAGTGATGATGCATGTTGGTTTAGGTTTAGATTGATTGATTAAGAACATGGAGACTGATTGTGCATGTTTTATTTTAATTGAATCAGCCTCGGTTACGCGTGTATGACTGCTGCCCAAAGGAACCGATTTTATGCCTTAGATTACCCTAAATTGATATATGCTAATTGGATAGTTTGATATGCCTAAGATGCTGTTTAAATTGGGTTAAAACGACCTCCTTAGGTGGGCAGAAAGCATGCCATTAAAATGATAGAATCGGTGATTTTCATGTTTAGTGAATTACGTATTATGTGAGTAAACGACATCGATGAATGTTAATATAATCAATTCATGCTTGAAGATATAGCCTTGAAATGACCCAATAACGCTTTGAATCGATATATGTTAATTTCAGTTAATTAACCTTGAAAATGACTTCAAATCAGTATATGTTAGTTTAGTTTAATACATGCTTATTAGTAGCTTCGAAATGATATACGAATACATTGATTCGATGCTTGCTTAATTAGTTAATCCATGCCTTGAATCGTATTATGTTTGAATGACTTAATTAGGTTCAAAAAGTACCTTTGATATAATAAACGAATGCCTTGAATTGTATTATGTATAAATGGCTTAATTAGGCTTAAAATGTAACTCCGAAACAAAGAATGAACGCCTCGAATCGATACTTGTCTATTTAGTTGAATTATGCTTATGAAATAGCTTTGGAAATAACATTTGAATGACGAACTGAGCATGTTTACACCCCTTAACTACAATACATGAATGTAATTGTGTTTCATGCTTAGTTAGTTTAACTTAGCTTACAAACGTCCGTTTTAAGTTAAGGCCGTATGAATGTCTATATATATATATATATATATATATATATATATATATATATATATATATATATATATGATATATATATATATATATATATATATATATATATATATATATGAGTGTATGGTTATAACCGTTGGTTGCAGCGCACTGCTAATTATTAGTTGGTTCGGTAAGTAAGCATTGGTAAGTTACGTAAGTTTATGTATCGCTTTTCAGTATATCATAATGATTAGGATGCTAGATTGTGAAATTAAAACCGAGATGGTAGTTGGATGGTTTGAGGTAAGAACTATGAGTGGTTCAAGGACCTGTGGTCGGTTGCTATGTGAGGAGGGAGTCTGGGTTGAATTACCGCAATCGTGTGGATTGCGAGGCCGTGTGTGGCTCATTGTGTTGTTGAAATGATTATGAAGTGCTTGAATGTATTATGCAAATCCCTCCCCTTTTATGTTATTAAGATGCATTATGCGTGTGAAGGTGTTGTTTTGAAAAAGGATGTTTCTCGTGTTTTAAAACAATAATAGCCATGACTATTAGCAATCAATGGCCTATTTTAGCTATACGAACTTCGTTTTGGGAGTGAACTCACTTGAACGGGGGAATCCCTAAAGAATTTGATTAAAAAGAAAGTGCGATGTGTGAAAAAGGATTTCGCTATGAGAGGCAGCAAAATTATTAGCCGTCATGGCCGATACGCTTCCAATTGGCTAAGATAATGTGCTTCGAACAATATGTTATGAATGATGTTAGCCTAGGGGATAAGTCCTGGTACTAGGAGGCCCTAGAAGACCCTAACGAGGGTAATGGTCTGATATGTTATATGTAGCCGTCCGGGAGTAAGAGCTTAAGCGTGAGTGTTAGGTCTCACTATGGGGTTGAGAATAGATCTCACCCAATCAGCACCCTGTAATGATCTTATGCCAGATGTATTTTCCTAATAAGCAAAGAAAAGCAGTTGGCATTTTGCCATTTTAAGTATTTTAGAAGAAAGAAAGTTTCAAGGGCCATTAAGAGGCCAGTTGAATGAAATGTGAAAAGTTATAAGGGTCATTATGCAACCAATACGAAAGAGATTTCCTTTAATGAAAATGAGCCTCAAAGAGGCTAAGAAAAGAGTTTTTATAGGCCTTAAGAGGCTAAGCAAAGTGTTTTCAAGAAAAGAAGAAAAGTTTTCTGTGCATGTTCTGTGCTTTTCTTATGAATAAGATGTGATTATGATTTCAAGTAAGGCTAAATAAAGTGTTTTTACAAAAAGAAAGAAGGATGCTTGTGCATATCATATGAATGAGATCTAAGTAAAGTATGCTAATAAAAATAAAGCGTTATGTGCACATTCCAAGTATAACTTATGAATGAGCTGCTAAGTCAGATACGATCATAAAAAAGAAAGCCTTGTGATTATATTTCATGCATAACCTATGAATAAGATTTGAATGAGGCTTGAAATTTGTGTGCGCCTTATGTATATCATATGAATGAAATGCCAAGAAAAGTATAATTATGAAAAGAGATAACCTTATGTGCACATCATATGAATGAGGTTTCATGCATAGTTTAAATGGAATAATGAGAAATTATGTTATAAAAAGAAAGATCCCTATGCTTAGCCTCAATGCTTGCTTACGTGCTTAACTGCTTGTTAGTAAAGGAACTTAGATATTCAGGGACCTAGAAATATATTTGAGTGGTTAAAATGAAGTTTCTATTTAGTGATCCTTCTATAAGGATTTTATGAATGCCTAATATGATAGTAAAGTATGAATACGTGATATGTGACTATTAAAGAAATTATTGCCTGCAACGGTTTGGGTTTTAAGGGGGTCGGGGGGCACTCACTGAGCGTATGGTTGCTCATCCCACTACTCTTTCCCCTTTTTCCCCAGGTTTTCTTCATGGCAAGTGGAAGCTAATCATTTACGCCAAGATGGAGTTCATCCTTGCTTGAAAGGCGTCGTGTGTGTTCGTATTAAAATGGCCTTACATGTTAAACAATGTAGTGTAACGTACCACTCAAGTTATAATTGTTCATAAACCAGGCACTCTATCTCATGTAATGCATATTGTTTATGAGTCGCTCTGTATGGCCATGTTAGCCAGCCATCTTCTTAGCTAGTTGTCTGTTTAGTTGAAATCTGCTACTTTTTGGGATGTAAACCCCAGTACTCCAGTTGCGTGGACCGTTAAGTTGTATATTTTACTTTTCCTGTATTAATGGACTATTCTGTTTGGTGTACTCTGAGCGAATGGCTCATTGAGTTATGGACTCCGGCGTGTAGCCGTTGAGCTTTTTTTAAATGTTTTACGCTTCCGTTGATTTGCAAGAGTTTATTATAAGGCTTTTAGCCTAGAAACGGTCAGTTTTAGGGGAAACTCTGTCCGTTTCATCCCAAAATTTAAGTAAGAAGTTAAGAAAACATAATGCTCCTCACCCTAGGGGCTGGGGGTGTTACATTGATGGTATCAGAGCAAAGGTCCTGCGACCATAGGCCGCGACCTGAGTCTTGCATTTCGTATAGTCACCTAGGAACACGTTGTGATAATGTGACATACGTTATACTTTGTGTGCAAATGTGAGCTTTGTATGATCGTTGCTGCACTTAATTAGTTATGTATGGCTCGAGAAGGTCGATTGAGTAAAAGTGGGGAGTTGTGCATTAGTATAGAAGTCAAATAGCTCTCCCCACACCTTCAGGTGACGTTGTGAGTACTTCATTGGTGCAATATGTTCCTAATGTGCTAATTGACTTCATTGATTGACTTTTAGGTGATCCGGTTGAGCCAATCGAATGTGTGTGAGTTGTGTGTTAGAATGTGAACCCAGTTAACCTGCACATCCTTGTGTGAGCTAAGTGATGATTCGATTAGTAAATATTTTCTTCGTGCGCTCTGATAGAACAATCGATAGCCAAAGAACGTTGATTTAGACTCGAGCGATAGAAAATCTTTTTCTAAGCTCGTCTTTGCCCCTAAAGTATAATTTGCTCGTCGGGCCCCGTAATGGAGTGAGCAGACGTACTCAAAGGTTGGTAGAGAAGAAGCTCAAAATACTGCAACAACACCACCTCCCAGTGTGGGTTCCGCTTTCGCGGGGTCTGGGGAGATCCAGCTGTAGACAACCTTACCTCTACCTGCATTCCTATCCGTAGAGAAGCTGATTTCAAGAGACCCACAAAAAGGATTTTGTGAAAATATTTTATAAGAAAGCTTTCATGAAAACATTTAATGGGGAAATTTAAGGCCACATAGCAAGGAACAACCAAGAAAAATTAAAAGGACAAGTTTCTGAGGCTATGAAATACAAGAACAATATAACAGAGGAAGGTAATATACCTTAAGAGTCAGGTCGTCTCTACCCAGAAGAAAGTACTACCTACAAACAAACACGACATATGAAAACCCACTACCAGCACTAAGCCACTGCAACCAAAAAAACATCTACGGAGACGACTCTCTGCGATCTAAGATCTTAATCCTATCCCGCCACAACCTCCTATCCTGAGCCAAGTCCTCCGTCAAACCTACAACTTTCAAATCCTCTCTAATCACCTCGTCCAAACTCTTCTTTGGTCAACCCCTTCCTCTTTTGCCCTCGGGGATGTTGATTATCTCACATCTCCTCACTGAAGCATCCACACCCTCCTTTTCACATGACCAACTATCTGAGTCTTGTTTCTCTCATCTTATCTTCGATGGGGGCTACTTTAGCTAAGTTCCTGATTACTCCATTCCTAATTCTGTGTATTCTCGCTAAACCACACATCCACCTAATCATCCTCATCTTTACTACCATCAACCTCTGAACCTGCATCTTCTTTAGAGGCCAACATTTCGATCCGTAGAGAACAGCCGATCTAACTACCATACAATAGACTTTGCCTTTCAATCCTAGGGGCACCCTCTTATCACACAGCACACCTGAGGTATACTTCCACTTTTGCCAGCCCACTTTTATTAGCTGGTTAATATCTTCATCAATATCCCCATTCTACTGAATAATAGAGCATAGATACTTAAACTTATCGACGTTAGGTAACGACCTCCCATCTAGGGTGACTTCTTCCCCCGCATCTACTCTTCCACTGAAACAGTAATGAAGATATTCTATTTTCGATCTGCTTACTCTAAAACCTGTAGCTTCCAGCGTATGCCTCCATCACTCTAACTTGTCATTAACTCCCTGTCTAGTCTCATCAATAAGCATAATGTCATCTACAAATAGCATACACCATGGTAACGCACCTTGAATCCCTCTTATAAGTTCATCCATAGCTAGAGTGAAAAGAAAAAGGCTTAAGGCGAAACCCTGATACAAGCCCATACCAACGAAGAAGTTATTGGTGACCCCTCCTGGCGTCCTAACACTCATCCTACCTCCCTCGTACATATCCTTAATAACTCGAATATACAAGGGTGACACTCCTTTCTTTTTCAAGCATCTCTATAACACTTCACGCAGAACTCTATCATAAGCTTTTTTCAGGTCAATGAACACCATATGAAAATCTACCTATTTATCTCTGTACAAACCCATGAGCCTTCTAAGGAGGTAAATCACATCAATAGTCGACCTGCCTGGTATAAAACCAAATTGATTCTCTGAAATTGAAACATCCTTCCACAACCTTCTCTCAATCACCCTCTCCCATAACTTCATAGTGTGGCTAACTAACTTCATACCCCTAAAATTATTACAATCTTAAATATCACCTTTGTTCTTGTACAGGGGGATGACTATGCTAGACCTCCATTCTCTGGACAACTTAGCAGTCCTAAAAATAACATTGAAAAGCTCCGTCAGCCACTCTAATCCTTCTTCACCCAAACACTTCTATACTTCCACTGATATCTGATCTGGACCATCTGCCTTCTCATTGGTCATCTTCTTTAAGGCCTCTTTAATCTCGTCCTTGGCAATATGACCACACATTCGCGGATCAAGTCACCTCTCATTACACTCTCTGTCCTTACTACGGAAATCTTTCATGACTTCCTCATTGAGGAGTTCGGAAAATTACCTTTGCCATCTCTCCTTGATTTCTGCATCCTCAGACAACACTTTACCATTTTCATCCTTGATGCACCTCACAATACCTAAATCCTTTGTTTTTCTTTCCCTAGCCCTCGCCAATTTAAAGACTTTCTTCTCCCCTTCCTTAGTCTCCAATCTATGATATAACCTATCAAAAGTCATGCTTTTAGCTACTGCCACAGCTTTCTTGGCTGCCTTTTTAGCTGCCTTATACCTAACTCTCCTAATTTCTCTCTCTTCATCTGCTTCATTGCTCATGAAATCAGCGTAAGCTTCTTTTTTCTCCTTGACTTTCTCCTTTACCTCCTCATTCCACCATCAGGCACTCTTTATTTTGTTACTACCTCTTCTAGAAGTACCTAGGATTGTCTTAGCTGATCTCCGAATACAGTTTGCCATTGCCTCCTACATTATATCTGCATCCTCTACCCGCCTCCAAGCTTCTTCTTCAGTAATCCTCTCTGATAATAACCCGGCGTTCTCCTTCGTGAGGGTCCCCCACTTAACTCTTGGGTCCCCGACTCTCCTTTTCTTCCACTTTGAACATTTGAACTCCACATCCAACACTAGTAACCTATACTGAGTCCCTAGATACTCACTAGGAATCACCTTACAATCCTTACAAGACCCCCGACTATCCACCTTCATTAGGAAGTAATCAATTTTGGTCTTTAAGGAGCCACTCTTGAAGGTCACCAATTGGTCCTCCTTCTTCTTGAAATAGGAGTTGACCACCAGCAATTCATAGGCCACCGCAACCAGTACAGAAACACCTCCTTTGTTTCTCTCCCCAAAACTAAAACCCCCGTGGACCGTATCATGCCCATCTGAGTCAACATCAATATGGCCATTAAAGTTGCCTCATATGAAAAGTTTCTCGCTCCAAGGTACATCTTGGATGATCATATCCAACTCCTCCCAAAATAGCTTCCTGATATCGTCCGGCAGACCTATTTGAGGAGCATAAACACTAACCATGTTTAAGAATTCTGAACCCACCAAAATCTTAATGGCCATAATCCGGTCACTCTTACGCCTCACTTCAACCACAAAGTCTACCAACTCCTTCTCAACCAAAATGCCCACTCCATTCCTCGCCTTGATTAACCCTGAATATCGTAATTTGTACCCATTAACTTCTCAAGCTTTAGCTCCCACCTACTTCGTCTCTTGAACACAAGATATGCTAATCCTACGTCTATGCAATGACTTAACTAATTCTATCGACTTACCCGTAAGAGACCCAATATTCCAAGACGCTAGCCGCACCTTCCGAAACCCTACACCCCTCTTAACCCCATTAGCTATTTTTCGCTTTTAAAATTCAAGGTTTTGAAATGTTAATGTCCTTTTGACCCTTTTGCAGTGATGAATGAGTTTAGGCTCACAAGTACATGCCCTGGTGTCATACGGGTCGAGATTGACTGTTATGATTGATAATCCTACTAAATGATGTTTTACTGTTGTGAATTTTGAATCACCTGAGTAGAATTAGGAGATATTTTCGTATACAAATGCTAGTGGTGGGACCTTGTTGAATATTGCATAAGTATGCCTCTTATTCCCTTCTTTGCCATTGTTGCCTAAACTGTACATTACTTGCTTTCTCCCAAAACGGACTGTGATTCGTAATGTGCAGTGGTAATGTTTTGGTTGGATGATATACCTAGAAAGCGCAAGGGAGGAAGAACCTAGCAGACTTTGGAATTGTTACACCACATGCATCACCTGGTCACCTCCTAGGACGACAATCTATGCCTTCCCAACACTTTCTTAAGCACAAGCACCACGTGTAGAAGCAAGAATGCCCAAAGTAAAAAGTTGAACCTTCCTATCTATACTAGAGGTTCCTCAGACCTCCACAGTTACCTTTTCAAGACAATGTGTGCGAAACCTCAATGTAGAGCCGTAAGACCAATAACACCATTGTTCTTACCCCTGTTAGTTGATTGTTGGCCAACTCCAAATAGTTTGGACAAACCTCGAGGCATAACCTCGACCTTAGATTTTAAAAGAGGGTTGTGTTCATGTACGCTTGCTTAGATGTCATTCGTGAGACCATAAGAGTACCTATAGATAGGATTGTGTATGTGGCCATCAATGTGTTTGTAATTAAATGCCAACAAAGTGTGTTTTTGTAGTTACTTGACTTGAATTCATATTTTAGAATGAGACTACTAGTGTATGACCTTAAGATGTTATTGTCCCGATTGTCATGCCCTTAGATGCCTACTTATAAATACATATGCATAGAATTTTTGTAAGGTTTTAAGAATGCTTCCCTCCCTTAATACTCGCATGAGAGTGAATTAAGGAGTTTAATATAAAAACTATCTATTTTTTCTCTCCCTAATGTGAAAACTATCCAATTAGTTTTTAATATTTATCTAAAATTATTTTTTTACACGTGATCCCCTTTCTCTATCTCTCTTTCTCATATAATTATTTTTTTAATGTTTGACAAAATTATCTAATTCTTTTTGTTAGATTATCATCATATTATTAATGACTATACCCAATGAAAATTAATAACAACCCATTAATGTGAAGAAAAATATTAGGTAATTTAACTAATTACACTAAACTTTATATCTTTATCTTCATATTATTAAAAATAACAATATATGTAGTTGTCCATCATTCCCTCTTCTAATCTATGGTACTTTAATCTCATACAACTCTAAACTTTAGGTTGTTGATCATTTTCTTCTTTATTTTAATTAGTACAATTATGGTAAATTATTTATATTTTGTATATATTTTTCTTCTGTCTATTCGCTATAACTTTTTTCTAATGGCATTTTAAGTTTCCTTACTTAATTTTGTTCATACCCATCTATATGTATTATATTTGATATATAACATTTGCTGTGTTATATATATATATATATATATATATATATATATATATATATATATATATATATATATATATACTATATATATATATATATATATATATATATATATATATATATATATATATATATATATATATATCTATCTATATATATATATATATATATATATATATATATATATATATATATATATATATATATTCTCTACGATGCAACATTCAATCGAAGAAATTTTGAATATATTAGGACACTATAATAATTAATACTTGACTTTTATTTTGCAAAGCCTAACAAATCAAGGGGATGATATGTAAATAAAACGCAACATTTGAAAATTGTTTAGCGGTAAGGTACATATGTATTTTACGTCTATATAATTAAGATTCAGTTTTTCCTCAATGTGTGTACGTAAATTTACCAACTCCCCTCCCCCCAAAAACTACAGAATTCAATACTACAAAAACTGAAGAGTTTAATTAATTGATTAATTAAAAAACTTATCCTAGCATATACTAAGATTATATATTATATAAATCCAACTTCTTAGTTTTTGCTATCCAACCAAAAAAAATTCTTAGTTTTCTTTCCAATATCGAATAGCATATTTAGAGTATTGTTTGTAGAAAATTTTATTTTTTATTTTAAATTTTGATCAACATTATACACTTTGTTTATAATATTCATACATATTTATACTAAATTTTTACTATTTAGATAAATAAAATGTGCTCAAAAATCGATTTTTTTAGATACGTAGCAAAATAAAATGTGCTCAAAAATCTCCCCTCCTTGAATTCTAACATATGAGGCATTGATGTATGTAGTCCATTGATCTCATCCAAAATGAAATCTCAACCTTTCATTCAAAAACTCCACTAATTTTTTTTAGAAGAAAAAAAAATCCCATGTCTTCCTATTTTCTCTCTCCGTAATGTGAAAACTACCTAATTAGTTTTTAATATTTATCTAAAAAAATATAGTTAGTTTTTTCACATAGTCCTCTCTCTCTCTCTAATATAATTATTTTTTAGTATGTGATACAATTATGAAAATCTTTTTGTTAGATTTTCATCACATTAATTAATGACTATACCCAATGAAAATTAATAACGGCCATTAATGTGAAGAAAAATATCAGGCAATTTAACTAATTACACAAAACTTTATATCTTTATCTTCATATTATAAAAAATAATAATATACGTAGTTGTCCATCCTTCTTTTCTCTAATCTATGGTACTTTAATCTAATGCAACTATAAACTTTTGATTATTGATGGTTTTCTTCTTTAGTTTAATTAAAATTGTGGTAAATTATTTACATTTTGTATATATTTTTCTTCTGCCTATTAGCTATAATGTTTTTCTAATAGTATTTTAAGTTTTATTTGTTCATCCCCATTATATGTATTATGTTTGATATCTAACTTTTGCAATGAAATAAATATATATGTATGTATGTATATGTATGTATGCATGTATGTATCTGTGTGTGTGTACGCGGGTGCGCGTGTGTCTATATATATGAATATATACGTGTATATATATATATATGTAGATATATGTGTGCGTGTGTGTGTATATATATAAGTATGTGTGTGTATATATATATATATATATATATATATATATATATATGTATGTATGTACGTATGTATATGTATATATATATATATATATATATATATATATATATATATATATATATATATATATATATATATATATATATATATATCTATATATCTATATATCTATATATATATATATATATATATATATATATATATATATATATATATATATATATATATATATATATATATATATATATATATATGTATATATATATATAAAATATATATATATATATATATATATATATATATATATATATATATATAGATATACGTATATATTCAATCTCCACGATGCAAACATTGAATCGAAAATTTGAACATATTTGGACACTATAATAATTAATGCTTGACTTTTACTTTGCAAGGCCCAACAAATCAAGGGGCCGATATATAAAAAAAAATGCATCAACTTTTGAAAATGGTTTAGCAGTAAAGTACATGTGTATTTTATGTCTATATAATTATGATTCAATTTTTTCTTCAGTGTGTACGTAAATCTACCAACTCCCCTCCCCCCAAAAAAATACAGAAGTCAATACTACAAACTGAGAAGTTTAATTAGGCAATTAATTAAAAAACTTATCTTACTTACGCTAAGATTATATATTATACAAATTCAACTTTTGAGTTTTCCTGTCCAATCAAAAAATTCTTAGTTTTATTACATATATCGAAGGGCATACTTAGAGTATTGTTTTGTAAGAAAAAATTATTTTTATTTTAAATTTTATTCAACATTATCCACTCTGTTTATAATATTAATACATATTTATATTAAATTTCTACTATTTAGATGTCCCGTGCAAGCGCAGGGACACACACTAGTTTTCCTAAACTGAAAAATCGATTAACCGATTTCAGTTAACCAATACTCCGATTAAGCTGCTTCGCACACTCTTGGAGGCAAGCAACGTCGGTTTTTTCGCATTTAATTTTTGTTGATTAGCCTTTTCGTTTTGAAATGATCAAACTCTTGCCTTTGACGAACTTTTTCGAATGTTCTCCAATTCTAAGTGGCATCCTTCAAATCTAAGAATAAGCTTTTAACCTATACATATTGAGTCTTTTATTTTTCAAATAATAAATCTTTTTCTTTACAAATTACTAATTAACTTTTTAAGAAGTGCACTTGGAATTGTAGGACCATATCCATCATACAATTATTGATATAAGAAGAAGAGCGTTCATGTGATAGTGAAGCCATATTAACAAAGTTAGCGTAAAAATTAACTAGTATTTACCAACATATAGAGGTTGGTTTAAGTGATTTGGCAATAGTTTTTCTTAAATAAAGACTTGAATTTGTGTCTTGTAAATAAAGATAATTTATAATGAAAAATGTCTAGCATTTTGTAAGTTAACATTAGTTCAATTCTTATCAAATAGAGGGCTACAAAGCCAAAAAATAAATAACAAAGGGAACTAGAAATCACGCATTACGGGAGCTCCAAACTAGTTTCGACATAATGTTATAATGTTTATTGATGCAGTTGCATGGCAACATAATCAACCATGACACAGATACATCATTGTTACATAATAGTAGGACACTACACCATTACAAACACAAATAAATAGAGCAGGGGCTTATTCCAGACATATTGTGCTATTTTATTGGCACTTATTCATAGCTATTTTGTGTCGCTATTACGCTAGCGCTGACCAGCTTTGGTTCGACTATGGCTTGAGTGAATCTCAACAACATTTGAAACGGAACTGAATAGCATCAAAACAACAGTAATAAGGATCACAACATGGATAAAGCGGGCCACAAGATTCCAAATGGCCTACACAACCCAAAACTTGATTGTTTGTTGTCGCCTTTGGCTGCATGATAATTTCAACGTTCTCCAAAGTTGAATATATCATTGCTTCTTCTTCTGCAATCACTTTCTTAATGATGTTGCTTCCAATTGAAATCTTTGCAAATGTTGGAGCTACACATTTCACAAATTGTTTGTCACAGATGGATCCATACATGAAATATTAAACAAAAATTAACGGTAGAACACAGAAACAAACAAAAAGTTGTATAAAGATTGACGTTATGCACGTTACAATTTGGAGCCACTTGCCATCATCATAATAGTAACAACAATAACAGAATAGAATGAACAATAACAATGGCAATTAATTGCAATAATTAATAATAATGATGGATGATATAAATGTCTTATGGCAAGACATTTCCCACGTGTCTTGACTCGATGCAAGTTATGTGATACAATTTACAATTAGTCAATTTTCAATACAATTCCAATTAATTACTCATGATGACGTTTTAGTATTCATTAGTCATACCAAAAGGGATAAATGACAGTTGACTTAGATTTGCGGTGTATCATTCTTGCGTATGGACCATGCTAATCTTTTCTGTATCATTTTAATTTTATCAGATGTCTTTGAAAAGATATGGTACTCTAATTATATCAACTCCGGCTATGAAGACACGTTATACATGTAATATTATGACGGTGAAAATTATAAATAAAAAGATAATTTACACAATTTATAAATAGTAGCACCTTTCCACTATTGAATCCTACCTTTGTCTTTTCAATTTGATTAGCGCACGATCCTCATAGTAAAGACTAGGGTCTCTGAACCCTATTGGAAAAAACCTTTACTTCCATATATTAAATCTCGTGAAGAAAAATAAAGGAGTATTCAGGGAGTGAGGGAATTTGTTGGCATACAATTGTAATCTATTGTACAAGAACTTGAACCCCATAAAGAAAAATTCCTAGACCTGTCAATTAGTTTGATATATGACAATGTAATTCTTAAGTTAAGATAAAAAAACTTAATAAGTGTCTTATAATAAGATATATATAATTTTTCATAATGATGATGATGACGATGATGATCATACTAATAATAATAACAACAACAATTATTACAACAAGAAGAAGACGACAACAACAGCAATAATAATAACAAAATAATAGTGATAATAAAAATACTAATAATACTTAATTAATTAATTAATTAATACATAGGATTCCATGGAAACGTTGTGGTAAATAAAACTTATGTATATAAGTGAGGCATCAAGAAAGAGAACAGTTCAAACGTTGGATACGATAAGTCTCAGTGTCGGAGCTTCTTTCATTATATATATTAATAATTGGTTTTCTGCCTTTATGGGGAAAAAGAAACAAAATTCAAGGAGATTGTAAGAGACATAAACCTGCTGATATAGTGAGGATCAGAACTCCAAACAGGATCAGCTTGAAGGAAATTGAAGAAATTCCAGCCATTGAGAAGTTTGATACTCTTGGAAGAAGTTAAGCTTGAGGTCTATTATTTGGTTTTTGACACTAAACTCATCCACATATGATGCGTATTTATAGCACTAGCCAAATCAATTTCTGAATTGGTTGAGGTTGGTCCTTGATACAACCCTTTTGTTTAAATAGAAATAGGATTTTGGTGATAATAATTAAAAGTGACATGATTCTATCAGCAGCTACTATATTTTAAAAATAAAAAGGTGGCAATATTGAACACAAACCCGAAGAAGCAAGCGATTACATATAGTCACAGAAAAGCTTAATTTGACTAGTCTGGATTGCTCATTCATAATTTCAGGACTTTGATTACCTGAAGTGACGTTGATCGAGTATACATGCCTCACAACCATCACCCAAAAAATCAAAGATAATTGTTATTAAAACTACAAGTTCTATGTGATTCTACTAAAAAGGGCACTCACAACCGTCACCCCAAAAATCAAAGAGTTTAACTTACTATTAAACCTTGCAAAATAGTGCACCTCTCCCCTCCCCCCCCCCCCCAAAAAAAAGGGGAATGATAAGACCTTTTCCTAATTCTTTGTAAATCAAAATGAAAAAAATCGTCCATCACATCCAAGATAATTGTCATCAAAACTACAAGTTCTATGCGATTCGACTAAAAAGGGAACTCACTATTTTATTTTTTTTTTAAGAAGGAAGATTCATTAACAGAAATTCGTACTACATTTACATTGTACAATGCAGATCGTCTAGAAAGAATGTATCTTTGTACAATGCAGATCGTCTAGAAAGAATATATCTCCAACATCAAAACAAAGCCTCATGTGTCTAAAAATTAATGGTAAATTTACTGTTCATTGGCTATAAACTTCTAGTGTCCTTTTAGCTACTAACTGTATTTTTTGATGTTATTGCTTCTTTGTAGAACATTGGCAAGTTATAGCATAATTGGAGTAGATATTTATTATTGATTATGCTTGTATTGAAGATATCATCATATAACTATAAAATTCCCTTGTTGATTCAGTCCCATTCAAAACAAATAAGACGAGAAAATCAACTATCTTCCATTCTAACATCTCCGGATGGGCAAAAACTCAAACCAAATCGAGAAGAAAAACTTAAACCAAAACTCAGACAAAGATGGGGACGCATAAACCTTATCAACAACTGGGAACATTAACTTTTACGAAACAGAGAGATTTTATTGAAATGAAATATATATATATATATATATATATATATATATATATATATATATGTGTACACACACATATGTGTGTGCGCGCCTCTGCATGACTGAGATGAAATATTCATGATATAACTTATGTTGATTCGCCAATGGCATTAAAATTGAAAATTTTATATTTTTTAAGTTTATCAAATATTCCAAAAAAATACCTCTTTTTCAAAAAGCTTAACTATCTTGTATCCCCCAAAAAAAAAAAATTGAACTACTGGAAAACTAACAATTTACCCAAAAAAAAAAATCAATCAGAAATTGACATTAATCCCAATTTCACAAGCAGCGAGGTGCTAAATACTACAAAATAAAACATTGTACCAATGAAGTCTTAGTCTAATGGTAAAGACTGAGGTACTGGGTACATTAGGTTCTAGGTTTGATTTCTCGCCTCCCCCATTGTGATGTAATTGTATTGTATTACTTTTTACAGCTCCTACGGACCAAAAATAAATAAATAAAAAATCGTACTATGTGATCTGCAAAGTATTAAAACTAATGGAGTATTTGCTATGATCCCGAGTCGTAGGTGTTAGTGTAACATCTAAAAATCCATATTGGATCGCATATTAAACAAGGTTAAAGTGGGCAGTAAACTTGAATCTTGGATGGAAATTATCAACATATATAGTTGTGTTCTATGCGACGAACCGATGTTTGGTGGGTGTTTGCCTGAAGTACTTATATTCCGAAGCAGCCTTTAAAATTCTTCAGTACTTTAAGTTTGAGAACAACTAAATTTCATATTTCTTACAATTGGTTGAGGGTCATTTTAAAGTTTGTATTATCCCCAATGACGTCCCAGGAGAATTAGATATTGGTTTAGATTTCTCCTATTTATTGAGAAGAGAAAAATAGAGAACATACCCTCTCCTTCATTGATGTAATGGACGGATGTTATGAGCGAAAACATCAGAAAGATTATTTCTGTGCAGCCCGTGATCTTTAATGCTATTTTTTTTTTTTCATTTCTGATTTAAAAAAATTTCTTGTTAGCAGCAAAATTGCCATCTTTGGTCCTAGTGTAGTGATTCTGGTGGGAACATTTTAAAATAGAACCACGCCCCACTTGGAATGAACATTTTACATTGATTAAACGCACATTTGGTGTGTGCCTTCAGTATCATGATTGGCCTTTTGAAAACGTAATTGTACTTTATTTTAATTTATTGACGAGCATTTACTTAAACTCTTGATGAATATTCATACCGGTTGTAGAAGCACGTTAATTAGAGCATTCTTTAATTAGAGCATTCCATAGACATTTATCATCACCCGTCCGTTGAAATATCAAGCTTCATTCTTCTATAGTCTACTACTGTACATCATGTGCTTCACACGAGCATGTGTTGAAATTTTATAGTCTTATTATTTTTTCCTAAGGCTCTGTTTGGACCTTGAAAAATTTGATGGAAACAAAAAAATTTAGGAAAGTTTCTTTTTTTCTTGTGTTTATTTTAGAGAAAATCATAAAGAAAAAAATATGGAGGAGAATTTGGTGGAAAAATTGTTAGAAACAAGTGACAAAATTTTTCTCATAAAATTGTGAGGAAAGTTTGAGGAAAATTTCCAACCTTCTCCAACCTTATATTGTTTAGATGATATCAAAATGATTTAAGTAGTTCATCAACATTCAAATTTCTCATCCAAATTCTTGCGTTTTTTCCTTGATCCAAACAAGAGAAAAAAAACTCATTTTCTCCCTACTTTTTTTTTTTTCACATTTTTCTCCTTCAACTTTTCTTTCCATCAAATTTTCTAAGGATCAAGCGCGGCCTAAATATTTGCATTCTTTTGGACTTTGAAGTTATTAAAATACCAATAAAATCTTCTACAAACTTAGCTTGGAATTTAAGAATTAAACTAGCTTTAATCACTGCATAGACATAATTGGACTACAGCTACAAAAGAAAAATAAAAACATATTATTAGCATAAGAAATAGTAAACAAATTGAATTCGACTTATTATTATTTAAGAAATAGAAACAACTTCAATTCATCACTTTCAGAAAAAAGAAAAAAGCAATTATACCTTTACCACTACAAAAAAAGTTCAACGAAATTCAGCAACGGAAAAAATTAACGACAGATTTGGCGATGGAAATGGCGACTGAAAAAGATTTTTACAAAAAAGTCAGATTGTGCGATAGATATGGTGACGGAAATTTTAATTCGTCACCAGAATTGACAGTGGGCGACGGAAATTCTGTCGCCATAATTAATTATTTTTTTATAAAAATGGGGCGACGGAATTTCCGTCCAAAAAAAAGAATTTTTTTTAAAAAAGGGACTGGCGACGGAATTTCCATCGCCACCTCTGTAAAATGAAACTAGAATTTTCTGGCTTCATTTTTGCAAAGCTTCAAAGAGAGAGAGAGAGAGAGGGAGGGACGATTTCCTGCCCAGCCACCCGTCGCGTCCCCCGCCCTGCCCAGCCACCGCCGACCGTCCCCCGTCCCCCCCGCCGCCGTCTATCACTGCCCCCCGCTGCTTGCCGCCGCCCCCTCACCGCCGGTTTTTTGGAGTAATTTGAGGTATTTTTCTCAACTAAACTACATGTAATTTCTACAAATTTTTGTATTACATTGTTAAAATTTCATAGTTAGTTAATATTTATGTTGAAATGTGGTGTTTGTGTGAGGTTATTGCTTTAATTTGGTTCAAGATTGGGGTAAATGCGATTTAGGGTTTAGGTTTGGCAGTTTGAAATTAAAGTTTGATATGTTGGTAGAATGAAATGGTTTAATTGATAATGTTGTTGAAATATGTAATTTGTGTGAGGTTATTGCCCTAATTTGTTACAAGAATTTGCTAAATGCGATTTAGGGTTGAAGTTTGGTAGTTTAAAGTTGAAATTTCATATGTTGGTGGAATGAAATGTTTTAATTGATAATGTTGTTGAAATTTGGTTGCAGATTTTGCTCAACGCAATTTAGGGTTCAGGTTTGGTGATGTGAACTTGAAAGTTGATATGTTGGTGGATTGAGATGCTTTAGTTTATAATTTTGTTCAAATGTAATATTTGTATGAAGTTGTAGCTCATATTTGTTTAAAGATTTCGCCCAATACAATGTACACTTAGATTTGATAATTTTAAGTTCAAATTTGATATGTTGGTGGAATAAAGTGGTCAACTATGTATGAATTATTAGTTTGGTGATATTCGTGAGAATGTAAGTATATTTGTCGAAATTTATGAGTTTTTTTTGGGTGCATGTGGAAATTTTAAAGTAAACATATATAATATATAATTACGTAATTTATGTAGTTATTATAATTTTGATTCAAATCAATTCTTATCAAATACCTTTTGTGGTTATTGTTATTTGAACAGAATATGAGTGGCCCTCCACATCGTAGGTGGATGTATAATAGATTACTGCCTGATCGTATTGGTTATACGCGAGAATTTCTAAATAGAGTAAACCAATTCGATCAATTTGCACTCCATTTGCCCGGTGATCGTTACACCTTATAACCGCCCCCTAAAATGTGTATGACCACACCGTTTATATTCTTGACTTGTGTAATCCCCGGGCCCAAAAATCTCAAGAACAAGATAGATGTATATTTACAAATTTACATGACGACTATTGTCGAACCTGTGAATGACGCTATCCCAGCATCATTAGTGGATGAAAGTGCACCACCTGAAGAGGTTAATGATGAAATAGGGTGTTCATTCATTAAGGGTAGTGATGAGATAGATGAGGTAGAGAATGATGAGGGTGATGAAGAGGGGGAGTGGGATGACGGTAATGAAACAGACGAAGCACCAAAAATTTGCATTTGTATGATGATGATGATGATGATGATGACGATGACATTGATGATGATGAGGATGCAGATGATTGAGTGCTTATGAATTCTTATGTATTTGAGTACTTTGCATGTCAAACAATTGGTTGTGACTGAACTTATATTGTATGAATGAGTTTTGCAAAATATGTGTTACCTACGTACCTATTATGATGTATGAGTAAACGGTTTGTATATGCAATCATTATATATTTGTACTTGGCTTTATTGTCACCTATTTCAGTATGGATTCCAGTTCTCATCGAGGTAAGTCCTCCCCTCGAGGTAGAGGACGAGGGCGTAGGAACTCTATCGTAGATCCGACTGCAATGGATATTGATCCATCTTCCCCCCAGTTTCCTCATATACCAGTTCAGCCAGGAGCCACAATGGCTACTTACATACTAGGTATTTCAAGACCAATGCCTCCCCTATTTTGGGGCTTTCCATCATCAGACCTCTTACATTCCCAACCAAAGCACCATGTACGACCAATTTGCCTACAACATTCCTTTAAACCCGTATCTTGTTCATACTGTGCAGCCTACTCCCCAACCCGCTCACCCTAACACAAACCAGTCCCAAAACAACATTGCAAGTGGTGAAAGTGAAGCACAATCCAGTCATGGAAGCACTCGAGTTAAGACTTGGATTGAGCCAGATGGTAACGGGTAAATCTTCATTTGTTATATCTTATGAAGTACAACATGAATTTTGCATAAGAAGTAATCAATTTGATGTGTTATGTTCAATTAGGTTTCTCCTCAATGATGGTGCTGTTAGTAGGATTTCGCTCATATTTCAAAGCAAATTTGACGGAGCCTAGCCTAGTTGGAGTAAGGTGCCCAAACCAGCACAAGATTTGTGGTTTGGAGAGTTCAAGGTAACCACAATGACTACGTATTAACAGTTTCTGTGAACGTGATAAATTACTGTTGTATTATTTGATGTGTTTTTGGTTTTCATAATTGCAGAAGTGGCTTACTTGGGATCCGCTCCATGAGGACTGTATAAGAAAGAATTTTGAAAAACGAGGCAATGTACGCTTGAGAGACTTCTTTGGCAAAGCAAGGTAGCATAACAAGAAGCCTGTTTGGCTCGATAATGTTCAATGGGATGGACTCCAACAGCACTGGGCAAATGAACATTACAAGAAATTGCGTGAAACAGCCCAAAAGAACCGGTTGGGAACTCCAGAAAATGGTGGTCCATCTCTCCACACCTGTGGCTCGATCCCTATGCATCAGCATAGGCAGCGTCTGGTAAATGAATTAATGTCTGCTATGTATTTCTTTAAGTTTAACACTGTATTTTGTATTGTGCTTGACATCATTTTTTTTGGCCCATACATAGAGGGAACAACTTAGGATGGAATCCACCATTATTGAATTATTCAGTCGCACTCACAAACTCCATGGCAGAGAAGATGCCCCTTGGGTTGACAAGAAATCACAACAAATATATGTAAGCAGTTAGTTATTCTCAATCTTCATTGGTAGTTCAACATGAACTTGTATACTTTATTTGTAGTTATTGTAGTATACATTATTTCGTGCGCATGTTGCGTTATTGTAGGAATCCTTTGAACGTGATTTTCAAAATGTTATCAACTCCCAAGGGATCGAGGATGACACTTCTCAAGATCCAAACCAACCATTTCCAAATTCAAATGAGTTGTAGGTGAAGACGTTTAAAAACAAGAAGAGTCGTATTTATGACACTGGTGACGAGGCTGTCAACATGAGGGAATCCGGTTACTTTAATCCCACTCAAAGATCAAGTACAGTTTTCATATTAAAGTATCAACGAATATGGTTATACATTGAATTTACTTAATTGCAATACTAATACGTACTTCACTGAAATGCCTGTCAGCAGGTACCGGTTCTACGCCATCGCAATAAGAGCTCAATGACTTAAGGGGTGTAGTAACCAACTTGGGGGTGAGCTAACTTCACAAGCTGAAAGCTACCGATTGCTTATGGAGAAATGTAAGCAACTGGAGGAATCCAACAAATTCCTCACCCAAAGCAAACAACAATTGAGCCAACAAATGATGAGCATCGATCAGCGCCTCCAAGCTTTCTTTCAAATGCAACAGGCATCTGACTTGGGATCTCAACCACCATTTACTCATCACTCACAACACAACAATGAAGAGGGTGAGGAAGAGGAAGAGGAAGAGGAAGAGGATGATCTTCACCTTGGTAATTGAGTTGGTTGCAGTTTCCTTCAGTTGGTGGTTCTTCTACTTGGTTCTTTACGAAGTACATCTCTTGCTGCTTGCTTCCCCTCCCCTTGATGCTTATTTAATTTTCCTCCCATTTGCGCTTGCTTCTCCCTCTTCTGTAAACATATGACTTCATTATCAATTACTGGCAAGTACTTCTGGTTTGTTTGAATTTGTGGTTAGTGATATGTAGAGACTTTGTTTGGAACTTATGGTTTGTGAATTAAAAACCCTTGGTTGGAAGGGTTGCATTGGACGTGATATTCCACCTTTGTGTGGCTTGAAATTGTTGAGAACGCTTCGAATAAAATCATATTCGAAGCCATTGGATGTTGATTGAGTGCAAAGATCTTGTAAATTTCTTGTAGGGGTTGAAATGTATGTACTAAGGGATACGATCAAAAACAACCGTTGTTATTTTAAAAAAATGAGAAATCTAGTGATGGAATAACAAAAAAAAAATTTTTTTTGGAACAAGGGGGCGACTGAATGAATTTTCTGTCACTATCAGCAACGGAATTTCCGCCGCTGATTCCGTCTCTGATGGTGACGGATTTTTAATTCCGTCGCCACCCCAGCCCCGCTAATTTTCCCCACCAAAAAAAGTATATCGCAATTTCTATCGCTGATTCCGTCGCCAATGACAACAGAATTTTAAAATTCCGTCGCCAGGTACTTAGCGACGAGCGAAAATCCGACAGCCGTATTTCGTCGCCAATTTTGCCATTCATGTGAAAATTCTGTCGCTGAAAAACCTTATTCTGTCGCTGATTCCGTCTTTATTTGGTCTTTTTCTTGTAGTGTACATGCATCAATCAATACTATCCTTGTACTAATGATCTTTTCATTCTTATAATATTTGCTAACAGCACTTCACAAATGTAAGTCTCAAATTTGGTTTTTCAAAAACAAAAAAGGGTAGAAAGATTATACAGATGAGTGTAAATTTTGATTATGACAAAAATAAGAATGCCTCCTTTGCATAAAAAAAGAGAAAATACATACGTTATTGAATTAAATACAACAAAAAATTTTAGTAATCTTTACTTAACCAAAAATGGTAAGAGTCAAGAATATCCGTAGATCATTTTCATCTTTTACTTTAAATTTGTAGCTGCTAAAATTATTTATAATTTTGATACTTAATGACTCCTCGATTGACATTTAACTAAGAGGAGTTGTCCACATATATTATTGGAGTCCTTAACTATTAAAAAAAGTTTTTTTAATACTTGGCATATGTTTAATGTCATTTGGCCTATGGGGTAGGAGATGTCTCTTCGAGCATATTAATATATTTAGATACTAAATGATGCGTGAGAATTGAAATATCAAGCCATTTCAACTTATTATGGGTGTCTTTATTACTTTGTCACAATTAAAATTACAGTTTATATTTTTCATCCTACTTTATTTTTTAAATTTGTAACAGTTAAACTAATTGAATAAAGAAATAATAATTTATTATTGATACCTAAATATGGGTAATAAAATATAACCATTATTAATCAATTTAAGTTAATATTTATTTACGTCATCATGTTAAATTCACAGGTGTTAAATTAATTGTATAAAGAAAAAAAATCTTATAGTATCAATATAAATGTAAGACATTTAACAGGAGATAATCAATAGAAACTTGCCACTTATCAAAACACCATTAACCCATTCAACCTATTTAGTTTTATGTTATATATATAATATATGATGATGATATGATATGATATGATGTCCCCCTCCTTGTTTTGTGACAACTCCTCTCCTACAATTCCAACAGCTCCGTTGCCCATTTTTGTAATGCATGAGATTGAATTCCATCAGATTTCTATCAATTTTTAGTATGGAATGTATAAGTTCAATTTGTATTAAAGAATTGCTTATTCTAAAATCTATTGGTTTTTACCATAAGTTACATAACAAATTTAAAAATAAATGGATTTTTTACAACAACAACTCTCAATGCAGGTTAATGAAACTAAAAATTCGATCTATTCTTAGTAAAAAAGAAATACTAAAATTATACCAACATATTATGACTGGTTCGTTTTTTTTAAAATCATTAACACCCCGTATTTTTAAGGTGGCATTTTCTATCTATTTACACCACATAGTGTTAGAAAAATCCAGTAACTATTTTCTTAATATTTTTAGATTGATTGTAAAATAAATGAATTATACTAAGAGTATAATTGTATGACAATTTTGCTAGTATCATTTTTATGTGCCCGTCCTCACTTCTCCTCGCACTCTCTGACCAATATGTATATGATACTCCTAAAAGCATATACTCTCACAAGTCATATCATTAAATATATATTAAAAAATTAATATATGATAAATACATGCGTGAAAAATATGTACACGTGAATAATGAGAGTATGTGCTCTCGGGAGCACATAAGAAATTGCCCCGACCACCGGCTGGCCCCACCCCAAAAAATCATATATTAATGAAATAGTTAGCTAACTTCATCCTTTAATTAGTGGTGGTTGTTTTTATATTACCGCATTTTTTCCGAAGAAAAAGCCCTGCGTCTGAACTCGCGGGAAGCGTGCGCTTCTCAAAATTATAGTAATATGGAGCACTAATTGTCATTTATCGAAAGTAGTAATCATAATAGTTGGTGCAATTATGTGGATCCCACGAAACGACGATATGTAGTCCCATTATGTGGACATATTGGCAGAAAGCAAATGGAACCAGGGGCGGATTGATTAAGAAGATCTATCACAGATTTTTGAATTCAGTAGAGATTATGAACATATCAAAAAAATAAATAAAGATTTATCTGGTATGTTTTGCACCTCTGCAACTGTTGTTATCATAGATAAATGAATTTGTTGACACTCAATTCATCAATTATGCGGCTGTAAATAAATCATGTAAAGGTAATGAATTAGATAAAAGAAAAAAAATGAGGGAAAAAACCACAAAAGCATGGAATATTTGTGAATCGTCTAAAATCATCACATTATGTGCAATTTACCTCAATTATAGGCCAACACATATAATAAAGATTTCTCAGTGTGCTTTCTCTCATATGTTGGAGTGACCTATGAAGAAATTAAACAATTAGCTTTACCATAACAACGAAGGCAATAGAGCACCCTCTTCAATGATCTTGAGACCAGATGGCGACTTGCAAAATGAAAATGAGCACAAGTCAGACAAGCTAAGCTGAAATCTTTGTACTAGAGATTTCCTATCTTCCAACCGATACATACACCAAAACAATGTACCGAATGATTATCCTTTTAATTTTAATAATATGTAAGAATATTATTGTATTTTTACAACTTGTACAGTTTAATAAAAAAAGATTCCGCTTGATTGGAGATCTAATTATAGAGAACGAAATTAAAGGCGTTGTCCAATCTAGTTTGAAGACCAAATTCAGAGATGGATCTGGGCCGTCTTTAATTGAAACTAATTTTGGAGACCAACATTAAAAGCAGACTCCATGAACACAAGTGCCCTCCTGGAGTCACGACGCATCCATCGGATAGCGAGGCATGGAAATATCTAGATGCTTCTTATCCTTTGCTTGCTGCTGAATCACATAATGTAAGGCTAGGTTTGTGCATTGATGGCTGCTCACCATTTGGTAATTATGGGCAAACCTATTCATGCAGGCCTATTCATGCAGGCCTATCATCGTGACCCCTTACAATTTGTCCCCATGTATGCATAAGAGAAGACGGTTCATGTTCATTACTCTCCTCATTCCTGACTCAAAGAATCCAAAAGGCCATTTGGACATATACATGCAACCTCTTATTGAGGAACTTGTCCAACTGTGGAATGAAGGAATAATGACATATGATGTGCCACCAAGGCAAAATTTCTTCATGAAGGTTGCCATTATTTGGATTGTGAGCGACTTCCCAGCTCATGGCATGCTTCCCAGCTGGATGACTACTAGAAGATTAGCATGTCCCTATTGTATGGAGCACACAAAAGATTCAGGCTAACCAATGGCAACAAACAATCGTGGTTTGACTATCATTGCCAATTTCTCCCAATGGATCATAGGTTTTGGCATAATAAATATGCATTTTACATAAACAGGGAGGACCACTCCAAACCTCATCCTGTGTTGACTGGAAAGCAGGTCTGGAGTCGTGTGTCTTTACTACCAAGGGCGTCAAATCACAGGGAAAAAGTGGATGGCTATGGACAATCTCATAATTGGATAAGGTGTAGCATATTTTGGGAACTCCATTCTTGGAGCAAGCTATTAATTTGCCATAACCTTGATGTCAAGCACATTCAGAAGAATGTCTTTGAGCAAATAACTAACACAGTGATGAATGTGAAGGACAAAAGAAAAGATAACCTTAACACGATGAAGGACATGGTTACTCATTGCAAGCGTAGAAGACATGTTGTTGAGGTTGGTGATGAAGCCGACAAGAAGTTCTACCACAAGCTCCGTATGTTTTACAAACGGAGAAAAGGAAGGTGCTGTGTGAACGGATACATACATTGAAATTCCTAGATGGCTATGCCTCGAATTTGAATATGCATGTGGACATGAGATATGCTTCACTGCATAACTTGAAAAGCCAAGACTGCCATGTTTTCATGTAACGTTCGTTGCCTTTGGCTTTTAGAGATATCTTACCCATCAATGTGTGGAAGGTGCTAACTAAGCTCAGCCAATTCTTTCGAGATTTGTGCTCCTCTAAATTGCATATTGATGACATAATCCGTTTGGAGAATAACATTGTAGAAATAGTATGCAAATTGGAAAGGGTTTTTCCCCTGCATTCTTTAGTGTCATGGAGCATCTATCTATCCACTTACCTCATGAACTGAAAGTTGTAGGATCGATTTAATATCGATGGATGTATGATTACGAAAGGTATGATATGATAGAAGGAAATAATATTGCTAGTGTCATACACAAATGATATCTGATTTCATTAGATTTCAGGTTCTTCATCATTTAAAGAGAAAAGTAGGCAATAAAGCACGTGTTGAACCTTCAATTTTCTATGCATAATTAGTGGGGGAGATAGCGAATTTCATTCATGAGCTATTTTGATGATAATGTTAATGTTAAGGCAAGAAACTTGCCCTTAAATGTGATCAGAATTGAAGAAAACAAATCTACTACCAATCTTCTTGAAATTTGCCCCCATAATGTTGAATATGCCCCTAATGAGGGTACTGTGCATTTTTTTGGATCATCTAGATCATCGAATTGAATGGTGCATGCATATAAGCCATTGAATTGTGGGTTGGTAGAAGTGTGTGAGCAGTAAGTTTGTGTCATACATGTGGAAAAGAAAAACCTTATATAAATTAAATGGGATGACATTGTTTTCTCCTTGTTCTTTATAGATCTTCGAAGTCGAGATGGTCCAATAGAACCCTTGCGTTCGGGTCAAAGATGTTTGGATGAAGTTTGAAGATAGATTTTAAGAATTGACACTCAATTCATCAATTATGAGATTGTAAACAAATCATGCAAAGGTAATGTAATAGATAAAAGAAAAAAATTGTGGAAAAACCATTATAGTATGAAAGTATTTGTAAATAATTTAAAATCATTACACTATGTGCAAGTTGCCTCAACTATAGGACAATCATATCCTAAAGATTTGTAGGAGTGACTTTATGAGAACTAAATAATTAGCTTTACCATAGCTACACAAACAAAGGCAATGGAGCACCCTCTTCATTGATTTTGAGGCCATATGGCGATTTATCAAAGTGACTAAGTATCAATCGGCTAGGCCAAGCTGAACTCTTTGTACTAGAGATTTTCATATCTCCTAAACGTTACATACATGAAAACAATGTTCTAGAATGATTATCCTTTCATTTTCAAGCCATGTTGAGCTTTTCAAACACAAATTAAGCAGATCTTCATGTGAGTATTAAGTTTAGAATCAAAGAGTGGAATGTGGAAATTTTTCCATCTACCTTCCTTCACTATTCTATAATAAGTTCTTAAAACTCTAACCTATGTTTTTATCCCCTTTAACTTTTAACAAAATTATTCTAAAACCACAGATTCATAAATGTTCATCTTTGCAAATTAAAATTACAAATAGTTGAAAAATAAATTCAATAAGAAATTCAATGTATACAGATTTAAAATAACTAATGTTGGTAGTTGGGCAGGCTAATAGATATTTCAAAAACCCTCCATCATATAATTGTTAAATTTTGTAAATGTTGTAGACTAGAAAAGAGCTTGGTTAGTAAAAACTGCAAGTGTATACTGTATTTGTAGCTAGTAAACAATATACATGGGTTAATCTAGCAAGAAACTTGCTTTCGATTGCCAAAACCAGTTAAACTACTCAACCGAGCTAGGTAAATCAGACTTATATGATTTAGTTAACAACTAGGGATGCAATAGCAACTAATATTATGAATAAGAAATTAGATGATTAAAACACATAGGTTAGAATTAATAGTAGAACCCCCATCAAACTTGTCCAAGCGTCAACAAGAATGGATAAATTATCAATTAAGCCCATCTTCTCCCAGTTTCAATAGCCAAAAACCAATCCTAAAACTATTATTGTTTATTTTCATGGGACTAAAAGTCAAAAATATTACAGCATACATAATCCTAACCCCAATTAGAACTTTAGTTACTTTCATATCAAAATCCTAACAACCCATTAGGTCACAATAGGTGAAGGTTCCGTCCTTCAAGACTCCTCTTAACCCAAATAAAAATGATGAACGCTCTTGGAAGCAATTTGTCAACACATGGTGAATAATGTAGAATTCAACAACATGAACACGGAACAAATAAGATTTGTGGCTAATTCATGATCAACTAAGCACAATGAATCGGTGTCAATCCCAACCCAAGTTGGAAGATTTAGCTGCTAAACATAGGGGAAATCATAACACAATAATCGTAAAATATCAAACTAGCAACTACTAAAAAATCAAAACAATAAATAATAGAGAGAAGGGGATTAACAAAAACAAACCCTAGAACTGATAATCTGAGTGAATATATCCAACAATTATAATCTTCAAGACACCAAGGTGTTGATATGCTAATGTAAACCTAAATTCTAATATAAAATATGGAAGAAAGATGTTGTATTAAAAGAGACTACGAGCCTAATTTAAAACACAGTAGTAGCTAGCATCAAGGGACGCAAGGCTGTATCAAACAGCACGATCAGTCATGCCCTGGGAAACATATAGGTACTGTAAAGAACCATTGGGTTCCCAGCTTTTATAATGATATGGCCTACGGGCATGCCAGTTGACACGGGTTGTCATGTCACTTGCAGGAAATAAGTTGCTAGAAATCTAGGCAACAATATAAGAATATGTGTCTGTAAGCACTAAAAATTTATTCGTGCCGTACTAAAATTAAATTAAATTAGTTAATTGGGCCAACCCTTTTAATTAATTTAATTAAGCCCAAAAGACTCATAAGCCAGGCCCAAAAAGACTTACAAGTCAGGCCCAAGATGAAGCCCAGATGACTCTCAAGTCCTGGCTTAATCAAAATTCAAGTCAAAGTCCAAACTGAGACTCAAGACGACTGCCAAGTCAACTCACGACCTTAAGCCCGAACGATATCCAAGTCCAGGTGCGGTCAAAGTCAAAATCAAAGGTCAAAGTTAAATGTCAAGACCTACATCGACTTACAAGTCAAACGTTAAAAACCGACTCTCAAGTCAACGGCCGGTCAATGCTCGAGGCGACTTCCAAGTCAACGCTCGGCCCAAGGTCGGGAGACTTCCAAGTCAAAGTCGAAGTCAAAACAAATGAAAGTTAAAGAAGTCTAGGGTAAAACCTGATTGAAAGGCCCAAACCTAGGTCAAAGCCCAAAACCCAAGTCAAGGCCCATCCTGACTTTCAAAGGGGAGACTTTCCTGTAAATAACCCCCTAACCCCATGATTCAGTGGTTAGAAAAAAATTCATCCTTAAAAGAGAGAGAATCAGATGATTGTATTCATAGAGATTATATCCAATTTAAATCAATTGAATCTATAAAAATTCAATCTTTGAAATTTATGATTACAAATTTGACACGCTCGGTGGGAATCTCTCTACTTCTCATCTCTTTCTCTTAAAGATCAGGACTTTCAAGTTACAAGAACATCATCTTCAATTGAGACACGGCTACAAAGAATGTCGCAGCACAAGCTTCAAAGAAGAAGAACACGAGATCTTTCTCTCTTAAATCCTATGAAATGACCGTCACTTTTAGCAACCGCGCTCATACAATGAAGACCAGGACCATGGAAAAAGCTATTCCGTCGACCGCTACAAGGCAGACTGCGTCGCCCCCATCCAAATTCCAAGACTCAAAGACGCAACACAAGGCGTTGTCCTGGATGGATGAACTGCAAAAACCAAGCCTTCAATCTCCAGTCTACGAGGTTGAAGACTACTGTAGCAGCGACTCATCTTCGCCTTCACCAAAGGGGGCATGCATGTCAGAGATTGAAGCTTAATCTTCTGACACTGTCATCATGCCAGTCATGATGACAGGAGCTCCTAACCTTGAAGAGCACCTGGCAAGTATGAAGGCAACCTTGGATAGACTCCCAAAAGAGAGTGTAGAGAAGGACGGCTAAATCAAGCGTCAGAACGATCAAATTGTTGAACTGACGAAGAGGCTGGAAAAGAAGTTCTCTAAAGCTTCTAACAAGGGTTCAGGCGCTGAAGATTCTGATAAAGAGTCGCACTACAGCGATGAATCTGACAGCCACCGCAAAGCTAAGAAGGACTGCTCCTTAGGCTCAATGCCGGTTGAGCAGATTCAGAGCTTGATAGCAAATGCAGTCAAGGCTCAGCTAGGAGGAGGGTCTCACAAGATTCACTTATACACTGAGCCCTATACAAAGAGGATTGACGCACTGCGCATGCCCCATGGCGATTAACATCCCATGTTCAACTTGTTCGATGGCAAGGGCAACCCTAAACAGCATGTAGCATACTTCATTGAGATGTGCAGTAATGCTGGCAAATAGGGAGACCGACTGGTGAAGCAGTTTGTCCGTACTCTAAAAGGGATTGCGCTCGACTGGTATACAGACTTGGAACCCGAGTCCATTGACAATTGGGAATAAATGGAGTAAGAGTTCCTCAACAGGTTCTACAGCACTCAGCGTGTTGTCAGCATGACTGAGCTGACAAACATAAAACAGTGAAAGGATGAGCCAGTTCTTGACTACATCAACCACTGGCACGCACTAAGCCTCGAATACAAGGATCGGCTATCTGAAGCTTTCGCCGTTGAAATGTGCATCCAAGGCATGCACTGGGACTTGCTGTACATCCTACAAATGAGTAAACCTAGGACTTTTCAAGAATTGGCAGCCAAGGCGCATGACATGGAGGTGACGATAGCTAGTCATCACGCCAACTCCTTCTATTCTACTGAATCAAAGAGGGACAGAGTTGAATTCGAGAAAAATGTTAATTTTTCTAAGGGCACGACCAAAGAAGCGATGTCCACCTCTTTAAATCAGCCAATTTGCATTATGAAAAAGTCAAAACTAAGGGGCAAAAAGAGCTCACCGTTCAGAGTTGTGACAAATAAGCGTCCTACACTAAAAGAACTTCAGGAAAAGAAGTATCCATTTCCTGACTCAGATTCGTCAGGCATGCTTGATGACCTACTCAAGAAGGGTGTCATTGAATTGCCTAAGACAAAGCGCCCAAAAGAAGTTCGCAGGATCGCCGACCCTAAATATTGTCGGTACCATAGAATCGTTAGTCAACCTCTTGAAAAGTGCATTACACTCAAGGAGTGTATCATACGGCTAGCTAAGGAAAGAAGAATCATTCTAGATTTGGATGAAACAACAGAAGTTGGCCACATCACAGTGCAAGAGGCTGCTGAGTTAGATTCTGAAATGGATCATATTGAAGTACTAGAGGGCTCAGGAAAATGCTTCACAAAAAGCTTCTTTGATAGTGCAACTGCTTACACAACCTTATGTCTCGAAATTAATGATGACGAAACAAATGAAGAGTTGAACGTCTCTCCTGAAGAAAGTGGTGATGGCAGCATCCAGCCACAACAACAACGGAAAGAAAAGAATGAAAGGACAATTTCAGTCCCGTCCGTCAACCAAGCAAATGTCGTGGCAAATTCAGCGGTGCCAGTCTTCAAATGTACAAATCCTAAAAGTACAACCAAGGTTGAACGCAAGTTTAATGAAGCAAGCTAGTGCGTTCTGAAAGAAAAAAGTGTACTTCCAGTTCGTAGGGCGAACCCAAGCAAATTGACCAAGGTTTCTCTCCCTGGTTTTATTGCCTCTTCTAAAGGCTTGCTTCAAAAAGAAAGTGAGATGTCAAAGATGCGCATTAGCGATGGGTGTGATCCCAGTGTGCACAAGTTAATGAAGAGGTCCAGCCATGACTTCAGCCAGCCAACATCGTTGGGTCATGTGATCGAAGCTAAACCCTACAGACTTGACAGGGTGAAAGGGTCATACAAAGTCAAGGGCGCAATGCCGCAATGCCTAGAGTTGGTCTTAGCTACGTACCGCCCCAGCTTGTGAGGATTTTGGGATTACGTAAGGGCAAGCAAGCCCTCACGCAATATATCACAACTGAAGAGGTTGATGATAATGAGTGTGAAAATCCCAAGACCAACCCCACATGTCGGTGTTTGACAAGCTGCAGCCATCAACATCGTGCCAATGCCCTTCTGTGTTCAGAAGGATTGGGAAGGGTAAAATCTTGAAGCCCTCTGTCTTTCATAGGTTGAAAAAGGATGAGCAACCTAAACCCTTGGTCATTGCCAGAATCCAGATAGGGAAAATGTCATCAAGCTCACCGCCTTCCCAAAAGAAGGATTCAGTGTTAAGCTAACTTGGCGAACTAAATGAAATCCAAAATTCAATTCCTTCACGCATAAAGCGTGTTTCCACTTTAGATGTGAAGGTGGATGACTCGTTGAAAGTAAAGAGACGCATCCTAATTCTCACTCGTCAAGGGGCTAAGGTCAGTCCAAAAGAAGAACTAAGGAGCAAGCTTCTTCCAGCTGTGACGCAAGCCAAGATGTCGGCAACTTTCCTTGAGGAAAGGCTGGACCAGCTCCTGGGCAAGAGCTTAAACTATTCACCACCAAAAAAAAAAAACAAAAAAAAAACACCCAATGTTCACATACATTCAAAAAAGAAGACTCCTGAACAAGAGGCTAAACTGCTCGCACATTCAAAAAAGAAGACTCCCGAATAAGAGGCTAAACTGTTCGCACATTCAAAAAAAGAAGACTCCCGAACAAGAGGCTAAACTATTCGTACATTCAAAAAAAGAAGACTCCCTAATAAGAGGCTAAACGGTTCACACATTCAAAAAAGAAGACTCCTAAACTAGAGGCTAAACTGTTCGCTCATTCAAAAAAAGAAGACTCCTAAATAAGAGGCTAAACTGTTCACACATTCAAAAAGGAAGACTTCCGAATAAGAGGCTAAAATGTTCGCACATTCAAAAAAAGAAGACTCCCGAACAAGAGGCTAAACTGTTCGCACATTCAAAAAAGAAGACTCCCAAATAAAAGTCTAAATTGTTCACACACATCAAGAAAATGCTAACTTCTGAGCAAGAGTACAAACTGTACACTCAAGCAACCCAAAAAAAAAAAAAATTTGTATTACTCCTGGTCCGCAAGAGTATAAACTGTGAACGGCAAAACAAATGGAAAAAAAGATGCTTAGTTGAACTACGTAATAGCTTGATCTTATTGGAAATTGCAAGTACCCATAAGTACCTAGGTAGCTTCAACAAATCACAAAGTATAGTCAAACACATCACACGCGAAAAAAAGGGGGCAATGAAAGAAAAGAGATCAAAGACATCACCTTTTTGCCGCGCTAGCTTCTCCTAGCTGCTCATACGACTTTCGTGCATATCAATTCGGTTCAAGGCCCATAGCCAAGCAGCGAACCATGTCGCAAGTGGTTCTTCAAGTCTTCATACCACGTTCGTGTATATCAGTTCCGTTCAAGGTCCATGGCTAAGCAGCGAATCATGTCGCAAGTGGTCCTTCAAGTCTCCATACCACTTTCGTGCGTATCAGTTCCGTTCAAGGCCCATGGCCAAGCAGCGAACTGTGTCAGTGGTTCTTTAAGTCTCGTGCGTATCAGTTCCGTTCAAAGCCCATAGCCAAGCCGCGAACCGTGTCGCAAGTGGTTCTTCAAGTCTTCATACCACTTTCGTGTATATCAGTTACGTTTAAAGCCCATGGCCAAGCAGCGAACCGTGTCACAAGTGGTTCTTCAAGTCTTCATACCACTTTCGTGCGTATTAGTTCCGTTCAAGGCCCGTGGCCAAGCAGCGAACTGTGTCGCAAGTGGTTCTTGAAGTCTTCATACCACTTTCGTGCGTATTGGTTCCGTTCAAGGCCCATGGCCAAGTAGCGAACTGTGTAGCAAGTGGTTATTTAAATGGCTCCTCAACCTGCACAAGCAACAACACAGGCGCAGCAAAAAAAAGGGGATCTCGGCATTAAAAAAAAATGATAAGCACAAGCGACAGAAATGCGACCTTTAAACAAGTGAGCATGACGTCGTGATGCGCGAAAATGTGACAATTAATGAATGCCATGTTACAACGGCTCAAGCAAGCATGAGAAGACTTTCAAGACTATGAAGTGGCTTCCTTCGGTCTCATTTCAGTTAAAGTTACCACTTTCATTGCTCATGGTTGTCAAAAGAAAATGAAAAGTCTTTCGAGACCAAGATACAAAATTGCAAATTTCAATAAAAGCAACAATTTGGCAGAGCATATGGGAAGCCAAGACAAGGAGCACCAAATAGCAATAAAGGCAATAATGCGCAAGCAAATGGGCTAGACAACACTTCAGTGAAATTTGGTGACAATTGCTTCTCGCCTTCTCCATTTCTCAAAGAGATGACGCAAGGAAACAAAGGCACGCAAGGAAACAGAGGCACGCAAAGAAAACATGGCCAAGCTTTCAATCTTTCCATTACCCCTTTCTGCCTCACACCCTTTTCAGCCTCATACCCACTTTTCTCTCTCATCATAGCACCCAAACCTAAACAAAAAAAGTGCACACACCATTTTTTTTACTGAAGATGATGACTCTTTCATGGCTCTTTCGTGAAACCCAAACAAAATCCAATGAAGACCAGGCAAGCCAAAAACAAACAAACGAAGAAAAAAAAACAGAGAAAGCATGCTTTTTACCCAAAAAAAAAAGAAAAGAAGAAAGCATGCCACTTTTGTCAAATAAAGGATTAAAGGAGATGGGAAAAGATTCAAAAAAGTGAATACCTTTACCTTAGATGAAGAACGGCGTGCAAAGACCAAAGCTTTGGAAATGATCCTCGCTGCGAACAGTAATGGGAAGCCAGTAATAGTAAGTTGTGGAGGCAGAGGAAGAATGGTGTGGAGAATAGTGTGCTCAGGTTTGGCTGTGCAGATGACGAATAAATGGGGAGCCTCCACCAAGCAACGCAGCCGGCAGGTACAGTAGTAGCGTGGAGGGGGCTGAGAGCTAGGGCATCTCGGGTTTCTGGGCAGAGGCTCACTGATGTCTAGGCATTTGGTGGCTGTGCGAAGGAAGCAGGTGAGGAAGAAAGGGGAACAGTGCCGAGCCCCCCTGCGTGCCCATTTATTGAACCAGCAAAGGCTAGAGGGACTGGACTCTGGGCAAGAACAAAACTCGCAACACATCCAGGCCTGCCCAAAAGAAAGAAAGCAGAAAGCAAAGGCCCAACCCATGAGGAAAGAAAAAAAAGAGAGAAGGAAAAAAAAAAGATGGGAAGCTGAAACCAGGCCTACGTAAAGAAAGCCAAAGCAACGTCCAGGGCCTGCCCAAACGAAAAAAAATGAATGAACTCTCATGCTAGCCCAGCCCAAGCAAGGAAATGGGAGGAAAAGGGAAGACCGGTCCAAGCTTGCTCAAAAGGGGTAAGAAACGGGCCAGGCCCACGAGGCAAAAAAGAAACTAAAAGAAGAAAAGGCAGGCTGGTCCAAGCAAGTGGAAGAAAACAGGTCTGCCCACGTAAAGAGAGCATAAGCAAAACGGGCCACCAAATTAAAGATCCCTTGCATGACCAAATAGGCATAAACTGATATTGATGCCTACTAAATTGAAGTTGAACTAAGGTGACGCACCGTGTTCGAATTCAAGACTATGTAATAACGAGCAATATAATTTTCAATAGTGTTGTCAAATTAGATGAAACAATAAGTTAAGTCCCCATTGTAAGCGAAGTCGGCGGCATTTCCCTAAGACAAAGCAAATCGAGACTTCGGTCACGTTCAAATGACAGTCTTGCACATGACCTTGTCTCGAGGGGGCAATTTGTAGGTATTAAAAATTTATTCGTGCCGTGCCAAGATTAAGTTAAATTAGTTAATTGGGCCAACCTTTTTAATTAATTTAATCAGACCCAAAAGACTCGCAAGTCATGGCCAAACAGACTCATAAGTGAAGCCCAAGATGAAGCCTAAATGACTCCCAAGTCCAGGCTCAATCAAAATTCAAGTCAAACTCCAAACTGAAACTCAAGATGACTACTAAGTCAAGTCACGACCTTACGCCCGAACGACGTCCAAGTCCAGGCGTGGTCAAAGTCAAAGTCAAAGGTCAAGACCTACATCGACTTACAAGTCAAACGTCAAAAACCGACTCTTAAGTCAACGGCCCGTCAAGGCTCGAGGCGACTTCCAAGTCAACGCTCAGACTAAGGCTGGGGTACTCCCAAGTCAAATTCAAAGTCTAAACAAACGAAAGTCAAAGCAGTCCAGGATAAAGCCTGATTGAAAGGCCAAAACCTAGGTCAAAGCCCAAAACCTAATTCAAGGCCCATCTTAACTTTCAAAGGGGAGACTTTCCTATAAATAGCCCTCTACCCCCATGATTCGGTGGTCGGAAAAAATCCATCCTTAAAAGATAGAGAATCAGAGGATTGTATTCATAGAGATTGTACCCAATTCAAATAAATTGAATCTATAAAAATTCAATCTTTGTAATTTATGATTACAAATTTGGCACGCTCGGTGGGAATCTCTCCACCTCTCATCTCTTTCTCTTAAAGATCAAGACTTTCAAGTCACAAGAACATCATCTTTAATGGAGACATGGCTACAAAAAATGTTGCCGCACAAGCTTCAAAGAAGAAGAACACAGAATCGTTCTCTCTTAAATCCTATGAAGCGACCGTCACTTCTAGTAAGTGTGCTCATACAATGAAGACCAGGAGCATGACAAAAGTTGCGCCGTCGACCGCTGCTAGGCAGACTACGTCGCCCCCATCCAAATTCTAAGACTCAAAGACGCAACACAAGGGGTCGTCCTGGACTGATGAACTTCAAAAACTTAGCCTTCAATCTCCAGTCTACGAGGTTGAAGCCTACT
Organism: Carnegiea gigantea; assembly: GCA_029747015.1. NCBI lineage: Eukaryota > Viridiplantae > Streptophyta > Magnoliopsida > Caryophyllales > Cactaceae > Carnegiea > Carnegiea gigantea. Next base: position 65,905 of record JAKOGI010001394.1, read on the forward strand.
ATAGTAGTGACTCATCTTCGCCTTCACCAAAGGGGGCGCACATGTCAGAGATTGAAGCTGAATCTTTGGACACTATCATCATGCCAGTCATGATGACAGGAGCTGCTAACCTTGAAGAGTAGCTGGCAAGTATGAGGGCAACCTTGGATAGACTCCCAAAAGAGAGTGCAGAGAAGGACGGCCAAATCAAGCGCCAGAACGAACAAATTGCCAAACTGACGAAGAGGCTGGAAAAGAAGTTCTCTAAAGCTTCTAACAAGGGTTCGGGTGCTAAAGATTCTGATAAAGAGTCACACCACAACGATGAATCTGACAACCACCGCAAAGCTAAGATGGACTGCTCCTTAGGCTCAATGTCGGTTGAGCAGATTCAGAGCTTGATAGCAAACACAGTCAAGGCTCAGCTAGAAGGAGGGTCTCACAAGACTCACTTATACACAAGGCCCTATACATAGAGGATTGACGCACTGCACATGTCCCATGGCTATCAGCCTCCCAAGTTTAACCAGTTCGATGGCAAGGGCAACCCTAAACAGCATGTAGCACACTTCATTGAGACGTGCAGTAATGCTGGCACAGAGGGAGACCGACTAGTGAAGCAGTTTGTCTATACTCTAAAAGGGATTGCGTTCGATTGGTATACAGACTTGGAACCCGAGTCCATTGATAACTGGGAACAAATGGAGTAAGAGTTCCTCAATAGGTTCTATAGCACTCAGTGCGTTGTCAGTATAACTGAGCTGACGAATATAAAACAGTCGAAGGACGAGCCCGTTCTTGACTAGATCAACCACTGGCGTGCACTAAGCCTCGAGTGCAAGGATCGACTGTCTGAAGCTTCCACCGTTGAAATGTGGACCCAAGGCATGCACTGGGACTTGCTGTACGTCCTACAAATGAGTAAACCTAGGACTTTTCAAGAATTGGCGGCCAAGGCGCATGATATGGAGGTGACGATAGCTAGTCATCGCGCCAACTCCTTCTATTCTACTGAATCAAAGAGGGACAAAGTTGAATTCGAGAAGAATGTTAATTTTTGTAAGGGCATGAAGAATGTTAATTTTTGTAAGGGCACGACTAAACAAGTGATGTCCACCTCTACAAGTCAGCCAATTTGCATTATGGAAAAGTCAAAACTAAGGGGCAAAAAGAGCTTGTCGTTCAGAGTTGCGACAAATAGGCGTCCTACATTAAAAGAACTTCAGGAAAGGAAGTATCCATTTCCTGACTCAGATTTGTCAGGCATGCTTGATGACTTACTCGAGAAGGGTGTCATCAAATTGTCCAAGCCAAAGCGCCCAAAAGAAGTTGGCAAGATCGCCGGCCCTAAATACTGTCGGTACCATAGAATCGTTAATCACCCTCTTGAAAAGTGTGTTACACTCAAGGAGCACATCATGCGACTGGCTAAGGACAGAAGAATCATTCTAGATTTGGATGAAACAGCAGAAGTTGGCCACATCACAGTGCGAGAGACTACTGAGTCAGATTTTGAAATGGATCATATTAACGTACTAGAGGGCTGAGGAGAATGCTTCACAAAAAGCTTCTTTGATAGTGTGGCTATTTACACAACCTCATGTTTCAAAATTGATGATGACGAAACAAATGAAGAGTTGAACATCTCTCCTGAAGAAAGTGGTGATGGCAACATCCAGCCACAACAACAACGGAAAGAAAAGAATGAGAGGACAATTTCAGTCTTGTCCGTCAACCGAGCAAATGTCGTGGCAAATTCAGCAGTGCCAGTCTTCAAATGTACAAATCCTAAAAGTACAACCAAAGTTGAACGCAAGTTCAATAAACCAAGCCAGTGCGTTCTGAAAGAAAAAAGTGTGCTTCCAGTTCGTAGGGCAAACCCAAGCAAATTGACCGAGGTTTCTCTCCCTGGTTTCATTACCTCTTCTAAAGGCTCGCTCCTAGAAGAAAGTGAGATGTCAAAGATGCGCATCAGCGATGGGTGTGATCCTAGTGTGCACAAGTTAATGAAGAGGTCCAGCCATAACTTCAGCCAGCCAACATCTTTGGGGTATGTGATCGAAACTAAACCCTACAGACTTGACAGTGCGCAAAGAGTCATACAAAATCAAGGGGGCAACGCCGCAATGCCTAGAGTTGGTCTTAGCTACGTATGGCCCCAGCCTGTGAAGATTTCCAGATGATGTAAGGACAAGCAAGCCCTCACGCAATATGTCACAACTGAAGAGGTTGATGATAATGAGGGTGAAAATGCTAAGACCAACCCCAACACATTGGTGTCCGACAGGTTGCAGCCGTCAACATCACGCCAAGTCCCTTCTATGTTTAGAAGGATTGGAAAGGGTAAAATCCTAAAGCCCTCTATCTTTCATAGGTTGAAAAAGGATGAGCGACCTACACCCTCAGTCTTTTCCAGAATTAAGATAGGGAAAACGTTATCAAGCTCACCGCCTTCCCAAAAGAAGGATTCAGTGTTAAGCCACCTTGGCAAACTAAATGAAATCCAAAGTTCAATTCCTTCAAGAATGAAGCGTGTTTCCACTTTAGATGTGAAGGTGGATGACTCGCTGAAAGTAAAGAGGCATGTCCTAATTCTCACTCGTCATGGGGCTAAGGCCAGTTCAAAAGAAAGAACTAAGGAGCAAGCTTCATCTCGTTGTGATGCAAGCCAAGATCTCGGCAACTTCCCTTGAGGAAATGCTGGATCAGCTCCTGGGCAAGAGCTTAAACTGTTCACACACAAAAAAAAAAAAAAACAAAAAAAACACCTAAAGTTTACATACATTCAAAAACGAAGACTCCTGAACAAGAGGATAAACTGTTCGCACATTCAAAAAAGAAGACTCCCGAACAAGAGGCTAAACTGTTCGTACATTCAAAAAAGAAGGCTCCCGAACAAAAGGCTAAAGTGTTCGCACATTCAAAAAAAGAAGACTCCCAAACAAGAGGCTAAATTATTCACACATTCAAAAAAGAAGACTCCCAAATAAGAGCCTAAACTGTTCACACACATCAAAAAATGCTAACTCCTGAGCAAAAGTATAAACTATACACTGAACCCACAAAAAAAAAAAACAAAACTTTATACTACTTTTGGCCCACAAGAGTATAAACTGTGAACGACAAAATAAATGGAAAAAAAGATGCTTAGTTGAACTACGTAATAGCTTGATCTTATTGGAAATTGCAAGTACCCATAAGTACGTAGGTAGTTTCAGCAAATCACCAAGTGCAGTCAAACACATCACACACGAAAAAAGGGGGCCATGAAGGAAAAAAGATCAAAGACATCACCTTTCTGCTGTGCTGGCTGTTCCTCGCTGCCCATACCACTTTCATACGTATCAGTTCCGTTTAAGGCCCACGTCCAAGCAGCAAACCGTGTCGCAAGTAGTTATTCAAATGTTCATACCACTTTCGTGCGTATCAGTTCCATTCAAGGCCTATGGCCAAGCAACAAACCGTGTTGCAAGTGGTTCTTCAAGTCTTCATACCACTTTCGTACATATCAGTTTCGTTCAAGGCCCATAGTCAAACAGCGAACCGTGTCACAAGTGGTTCTTCAAGTCTTCATACCACTTTCGTGCGAATCGGTTCCATTCACGACCCATGGCCAAGTAGCGAACTGTGGCGCAAGTGGTTCTTTAAATGGCTCCTCAAGCTGTACAAGCAATAACACAAGCGCAATGAAAAAAAGGGAATCTCGACATTCAAAAAAAAATAATAAGCACAAGCGATAGAAATGCGATCTTTAAACAAGTGAGGATGATGTTGTGATGCGCGAAAATGCGACAATAAATGAATGCGATGTTACAACGGCTCAAGCAGGCATGAGAAGACTTTCAAGACTAGGAAGTGGCTTCTTTTGGTCTCATTTCAATCAAAGTTACCGCTTTCATTGCTTATGGTCATCAAAAGAAAATGAAAAGTCTTTCGAGACCAAGATACAAAATTACAAATTTCAATAAAAGCAACAATTTGGCAGAGCATACGGGAAGCCAAGACAAGGAGCACCAAATAGCAATAAAGGCACTAATGCGTAAGCAAATGGGCTTCTCAGAGAGATGACGCAAGCAAACAAAGGCACGCAAGGAAACAGTGGCACGCAAAGAAAACATGGCCAAGCTTTTAATCTTTCCATTACCCCTTTATGCCTCACACCCTTTTCTGGCTCATACCCACTTTTCTCCCTCATCATACCACCCAAACCCGAATAAAAAAAAGGCACACACACCATTTTTTACTGAAGATGATGACTCTTTCATGGCTCTTTCATGAAACCCAAACAAAATCTAATGAAGACCAGGCAAGCCAAAAACAAACAAACGAAGGAAAAAAAAAATAGAGCAAGCATGCTTTTTACCCCCAAAAAAAAAAGAAGAAGAAAGCATGCCAGTTTTGTCAAATAAAGCATTAAAGGAGATGGAAGAAGATTGAGAAAAGTGAATACCTTTACTTTAGATGAAGAACGGCGTGCAAAGACCGATGCTTTGGAAATGATCCTCACTACGAACGGTAATGGGAAGCCAGTAATAGTAAGTTGCGGAGGCAGAGGAAGAATGGTGTGAAGAATGGTATGCTTAGGTTTGGCTGTACAGATGACGAATGAATAGGGAGCCTCCACCAAGCAACGTGGCTAGCAGGTACAATAGTAGCGTGGAGGGGGGCTGAGAGCTAGGGCATCTCGGGTTTCTGGGCAGAGGCTCATTGATGTCTAGGCATTTGGTGGTTGTGCGAAGGAAGCAGGTGAGGAAGAAAGGGGAACAGTGTCGAGCTAGACAGGTGCCCCCTGCATGCCCATTTAATGAAGTAGCAAAGGCTAAAGGGACTGGACTCTGGGCAAGAACAAAACTGGCAACACATCCAGGCCTGCCCAAAAGAAAGAAAGCGGAAAGCAACGGCCCAACCCATGAGGAAAGAAAAAAAAAGAGAGAAGGAAAAAAAGAAGATGGGAAGCTAAAACCAGGCCCACGTAAAGAAAGCCAAAGCAACATCCAGGGCTTGCCCAAACGAAAAAAATGAATGAACTCTCAGGCTGGCCCACCCCAAGCAAGGAAATGGAAGGGAAAGGGAAGACCGGTCCAAGCTTACTCAAAAGGGGTAAGAAACGGGCCAGGCCCACGCGGCAGAAAATAACTAAAAGAAGAAAGGGCAGGCCGGTCCAAGCAAGTGAAAGAAAATGGGTCAGCCTACGTAAAGAGAGCAGAAGCAAAACGGGCCACCAAATTAAAGATCCCTTGCATGACCAAATAGGCATAAACTGATATTGGTGCCTACTAAATTGAAGTTGAACTAAAGTGACACACCGTGCTCGAATTCAAGACTATGTAATAACGGGCAATATAATTTTCGATAGTGTTGTCAAATTACATGAAACAATAAGTTAAGTTCCCATTATAAGCGAAGTCGATGGCATTTCCCGAAAACAAAGCAAATCGAGACTTCGGTCACGTTCAAATGAGAGTCTCGCACATGACCTTTTCTCGAGGGGGCAATTTGTAGGCACTAAAAATTTATTCGTGTCGTACCAAAATTAAGTTAAATTAGTTAATTGGACCAACCCTTTTAATTAAATTAATCAGGCCCAAAAGACTCACAAGTCAGGCCCGAACAGACTCACAAGTGAAGCCCAAGATGAAGCCTAGATGACTCCCAAGTCCAGGCTTAATCAAAATTCAAGTCAAAGTCCAAACCAGACTCAAGACGACTATCAACTCAAGTCACGACTTTAAGCCTGAACGACATCCGAGTCCAGGCACGGTCAAAGTCAAAGTCAAATGTCAAAGGTCATCAAAAACCGATTCTCAAGTCAACGGTCGGTCAAAGCTCGAGGCGATTTCCAAGTCAATGCTCGACCCAAGGCCGGGAGACTCCCAAGTCAAAGTCAAAGTCAAAGTCAAAACAAATGAAAGTCAAAACAGTCTAGGATAAAGCCTGATTGAAAGGCCTAAAACCTAGGTAAAAGCCCAAAACCCAAGTCAAGGCCCATCTTGACTTTCAAAGAGGAGACTTTCCTATAAATAACCTTCTGCCCACATGATTCAGTGGTTAGAAAAAATCAATCCTTTAAAGAGAGAATCAAAGGATTGTATTCAAGGAGATTGCACCCAATTCAAATCAATTGAATCTATAAAAATCCAATCTTTGTAATTTGTGATTATAGTATCATCAGAGACCCAAAAAAAAAGGTCTCAAAAACCCTAAAATATATCTCAATTTGAATTTGAAGAATGAACCCAGGCCAAAATGACTTTGTCACGAAACCCTTGATTGCAATTTGTGAATATAGACGCTGAATTTTCTAAACCAATCTCAAGTTGAGACTAAATTTAACAATCGCAATATATGTATTCTATTGGAGTGCGATCTAACTCGTCATCTAATAGAGACTAAATATTTCAATGACTATTAGAGATCAACCACATTTAGGGCCTGTTCTTTTCATTGGGAAAAAAGGATTGGTAAGTAATTGAAGTTTGGTGAAATTGGTTTAAGTGAACTAAAAATGGGTATTTTTTTTTTTTTAATTGAGGTGGGTTGAAGTTGATTGAAGTGGGCTGAAGCTGAAAGAAGTGGATATATTTTTCTGATATGATGGGTAGAAATTCGTTAATGTA
>JAKOGI010001394.1:75000-185000 GCA_029747015.1 Carnegiea gigantea
TTAGAAAACAGAATGAATTAAAGCTTCAAATACAAAATCCAAACCAAATGTAATTTTATACAAAATACAACATCTTATAATGGAGCAATTCATTTCAAGGGACATAATTCATAAACTGCCATCAACGAAGCTCCTAAAATATACGAGAAAATTAGCTAAATCCAGTTCTTAAAAAAATTAACTAAATATAAAACCCGATCGCCCATTACAACCTTACGATCCTTGGAGAGGCTGACTAACAAAGACCAAAGGTGGGTTTTTTCAAAAGAATTTGATATGTTTTGACAATATTAGTAATCTTAGTTATTATACTATTTGATTTTTGTAGTTTGCTTTTGTAATTATGGATTGTGCTTTTCTATTTTATTATTTTCTAATACTTCATAATGTTTACTAATTCTTTTGATCAAAACAGAACTTTTACTAATTCTTTGTTCGCGTTTCCATATCAAATAAATTGTTGAAGAATCTAGGGTTGAATGTGGTACTAGATAAGCCAAGTAAATCGTAAAATGAAACACTTTCCTTAAGACTTATTTGTGTATTTCAAGGTTCTCTAGAATGTTAAACGATGAAGGTGCTGCAGTCACTCAGATGGATTATTAAGAAATTCTCATGATTGTGGTTTCACTCCTCTTTATATAGAGGAGTGATCTTGCCTGAAGAGGCACCAAAAAGGATATGACAAGGTGGGTAAAACTTAAAGAGGCACCTTATTTATCCACTTTTTCATCGAAATGGATTGGATAAGGCAGTTAAACTTGAAGAGGCACCTTGCTTATTCACCTTTTCACCAAAATGGATTGGATAAGGTGATTAAACTTGAAGAGGCGCCATACTTATCCATCTTTTCAGATAAGTACTAGAAAAATCTACCACTTTTGTTTTATTCGTGGAAAATTCCAACAATTCTCTGCCTTTTTCAAGATGTGGAACAAACCCCCGCCATTACAGCAAACACACAATCACAATCGAGAATACAAGGAGATTTATGCATAAAAGAAGTATCTCCCGATTTGAACTTTCATTTAGTGAAATATAATTTCAATTAATCTGAATGTAAATAGTAGATAAGTCTTTGAACTGTACATCCTCTTTGATTAATTAGATACATTTCACACACAAATCTCATTACACACTTAAAATTTTGATACTATTATCTAGTTATGTGTCCATATCCATCATGAGTGCATCAAGCCAAGCCCTGTTGCACTTTGAAGCGGCCTCACTTTACACTCATTTAGGTAGACCTTAGAAATATGCTCCTGTAACACAAGTCATTCAATTAAGATCTATTAAGAGTATAAAACTCACCCTCTTATAATATTACAATACACAAGCACTTTTATCTTGGGATAAAGTATGTTAGTGCTTCTAATCACTATGCAAAGTTGTTACTAATTGAACTTAGAACGTGATGTCATACCACGAATTTAAGTTAAGGCTTCCTTGCTAGTAATTGTAGATATGAGCTTAAGTCCCATCCCCCTTGATGTTCTCAACACCAAGTCTCTTGCTAGACCCTTAGTTAAAGGATCTGCAAGATTCTTATTTGTTTGCACATAATTAATTGTGATCACTCCATCTTTGATCAATTGATTGACATAGGCATGTCTAAGTCCTATGTGCCTTGATTTTCCATTATAGGCATCGTGGCCTTGCTATCACAAAGTATGGAGAGTGGCGACATTGGTTTTGACCATAAAGGCACTTCGAATAGCAAATTCCATAGCCACTCGGCCTCCTTACTGGCTGCAGCCAAAGATACAAACTCAGCAGCCATAGTGGAATTACTAATGCAAGTTTGTTTCTTGGATGCCCAAGACACTACCCTTCCACCAAACAAGTATATATAACCTGATGTAAAGGCATAGTCCTCTTTGTCAGGTATCTAACTTGCATCAAAATATCCTTCCAAGACCGAAGGATAACCTGAATAGCATAGGCCATAATCTTGAGTTTTCTTCAAGCATTTCAATACCCGACGTATTACATGCCAATGAAATTTACTAGGATTACTAGTATACCAGCTTAACTTTCCAACGGCAAATGCAATGTCCGGCCTTGTGCTTGTCATGGCATACATCAAGCACCCTATGACCTTTGTATACTCAATTTGTGCGATAGGTCTCCCACTATTACAAGTTAACTTGTAAGTTGGATCGAAAGAAGTGGCCACTGGGGAGCAATCTTTGTAATTGAATATCCCAAGCACTTCCTCAATATAATAAGATTGAGATAAGTGGATTCCATCATTATTTCTAATTATCTTAATACCGAGTATAACTTCGGTCTCCCCCATGTCTTTCCTGGAGAACTTAGAAGATAGAGAACACTTGGTTTTCTCTATTTTCTCTAAGTCAGTGCCAAAAATTAGCATTTTATCGACATATAAGCATATAATCACACATTTTTCATGTTCAAACTTGGAATATACACATTTGTCAGATTCATTGATACTAAATCCATAAGATAGCACTACTTCATCAAACTTTTGATGCCATTATTTAGGTGCTTGTTTTAGGCCATATAATGATCTTATAAGTTTGCATACTTTATTTTCTTGGCCTGGAACAACAAAACCTTTTGGTTGTTTCATGTACACCTCTTCCTCTAATTCACCATTTAAGAATGCTTTTTCACATCCATTGGTGAATTACTAGCTTTTGAATTGCAGCTAGAGTAATGAGAACTCTTATGGTTGTAATCCTAGCCACTGGTGCACATATATCGAAGTAGTTAATACCATGTCTTTGGTTAAAATCCCTTATGACCAACAGGACTTTGAACCTTTCTATGATACCATCCACATTTCTTTTTCTTTTAAACATCCACTTTGATGTGTTAGGCTTACATCCTAGGGATAAATCAACTAAGACCCATGTGTTATTTTCCATGATTGAGTTCATTTCATCTTGGACAACTTCTTTCCAAAAGAAAGCATCTTGAGATTCCATAGCCTCTTTAAAAGAGTTAGGATCCGAATCAATGCTATAAACATAGGGTATTTCATTTTCAATAGAATCCCTTGTTCCCTCTATCAAATAGACAAAGAAATCAGAACCAAATGATTTCTCTTTTTCTAACCAGTTTACTTTTTCTTACTTCCACTATGTCTCATTGTTCTTGATTATTACTTGGAGTCATAGTTGTTGGAATAAGATCATTTGGTTTTGGAATTGAAGAGAATCTAGTTCCATCAAAAATGGCATCAATTGTATCATGGTGTTAACCGTAATAGAAGCATTTGGTTCTATAACCAAAAACCTAAAGGCTTTACTACGTTCAGCATAGCCTATAAAGTTGCACTCAATTTCTCTTTCTCCCAATTTTCTTTTCTTTGATTCCGGGACTCTTGAAACAGTCCTACACCCCCAAACTCTGAAATAATTGAAGTTTGACTTTTTCTTATTCCATAATTCACAAGAAGTAATTGAATTTCTTTTATGGGGAACCCTATTTAGGATGTAGCATGCTATGAGCATTGCTTCACCCTAAAAGCCTTTACTTCAACTGGATTTAGAAAGTATAGCATTGATTATTTCAGTTAGTATTCTATTTTTCCTTTCTGCCACGCCATTTTGTTGTAGTGTATAAGGTGCTATGACCTCATGGATTATATCAGTTGATTGAAAATAATAATAATCACCACCCCTATCTGATCTTAGTCTTTTAATAACAGTTTCACAATGTAACTCAGATTCATTCTTAAATATTCTAAACATGTCTAGTGCTTCACTTTTAGCATGTAAAAGGTACACTTGGCAATATCTTATAAAATCATCAATGAAGATGGCATAGTATTTCTTTCCCTAAAAGAGAGAGTGCTATAAAAATCACCGAATCACTATGAATTAATTCAAGTAATTTGTGATTCTTTGAACGGTTGGAAAAGAACTTCTAGTGATCTTTGTTAACATCCATGTCTTACATTTCTCTATGTTTCCATCAAAATAAGGAATTAACTCAAGTCTTGACAGCGCTTTTAATATTTTATAATTAACATGCCCAAGACGATTATGCCATAGAGAAGATAAAGAATACACAAGTATGTAAGTAGAATCATTCATCTCATTACCACTAGAAGGAGTAATTACATTTAACTTAAACATATCACCACTAGCATAACCCTTCCCTACAAAAACACTTCCCTTAGACAGGATAAACTTATCAGCCTCATACACATGTTTGAAGCCAAACTTATTAAGAAGAAAATCATAAACAAGATTCTTTCTAACTTTCAGCACAAAATATACATTATTTAAAATAAGAATTTTTCCGGAAGTGAAGGCTAACTCTACTTGGCCTATTCCTTTAACATCAACAGTAGAAGTATTGCCTATGTAGAGTACTTTTCCATCTTCAACCGGCACCAATGTCTTGAAGAAAGAGCGGTCCTTGCACACGTGCTTGGAAGCACGAATCAACCCAGCAATCATTGTCACTTTGGATAATGTTGATTTGATCGTTGATCATGGTTACAAAGTTGTCCTTTGTCAATTGCCTTTTGGTTGTTCAATCTATGTTTGTATTCCAAATGGTACAATCTTTTTTCTTGTGCTCCGGTTTGTTGCATTCCCAGCAAACCACTTTAGCATTCTTGTTGCCCTTGTTGTTGTTGTACTTTCTAGGCCTCTTCTTGTTTCCTTTAGGCACTTGACTTGATTCGTCATCTTCGATAATATGAATCTTGGAGACATGCTTCTTTGATTCACCCTGCACACGTAACTCTTCTTCTATTCGAAGATGGTTAGCCAATTCCTCAAGTGATATTTCTTTTTTATGTTTTAAAGTTCTTTTAGTGTCTTTCCAAGAGGGAGGAAGTTTGTCCACTATAGAGGAAACTATAATGGTCTCATCCATGTGCATTTTATGTTGCTTGAAGTGACTTAGGATTCATTAAATTTCATGCACTTGATCGAGAACAGAGCGTCTTTTGACCATCTTATAATAATTAAATTGACTTACAAGGAAGTTCTTCCTAGAGGTATCTTCTGTCATGTATTTGTTCTCTAATGCCTCCCATAATTCCTTTGCTGATTCCATAACTTGATAGACATAGAACAAGGCATCCGACATATTATTTAAAATATGGCCTCGACTAATGTAGTCATCGTTTTGAACTTGGATCTTCGGCGGGTTTGTTTCCAAAGTCTCGTTTTCCATCTCCATGGGGTAGGGAGTGTTGAGCACATACACGACCTTCAAGGTTGTAAAAAGAAAGTGCATCTTCTTCGGCTAACGACGAAAGCCAACACTCTTGAACTTGTCCAACTTTTGAAAGTTGGAAGTCATTTCACAAATTGAAGTCATTTATAAATAAGTTTTAAGATTGTTGAAGAATTTGGGGTTGAATGTGATACTGGATAAGCCAAGTAAATCCTAAAATAGAACACTTTCCTTAGGACTTAGTTGTTGCATCACAAATAATTTTAGGGATAATTTACTTGGAAGAACAAGTGTATATTTCAAGGTTCTCTCGAATATTAATCGATGAGGGTGCTGCAGTCACTCACGTAGATTATTAAAAAATCCTCGTGATTGTGGTTTCACTCCTCCTTATATAGAGAAATGATCTTGCCTGAAGAGGCACTAAAAAGGATAGAATAAGGTGGGTAAAACTTGAAGACGCACCTTACTTATTCATCTTTTCACTGAAATGGATTGGGTAAGGCAGTTAAGTTTGAAGAGGCACATTACTTATCTACCTTTTCACCGAAATGGATTAGATAAAGTAGTTAAACTGGAAGAGGTACCATGCTTATCCATCTTTTCGGATAAGCACTAGAAAAATCTATCATTTTTGTGTTATTATTGGAAAATTCCAACATTAATTACACTAACCCTCTTTATTTGGCATTTGCATTCCATAATTTTGATCATGTTACTTATTAAAAAAATTTCAAATTTGTTTTCCCCTCTATTTTTTGCCTTCCATTATTATGATCTTAGTAGTGCTTTTTTGCTTTATCCTTGATCATCTATAATTTCAAATTTGCATAGATGAAGGCAATTTTTAAAATGTGGAGTTAATTAGAGATTATTTAATAAAATGTTGAGAAAGGGTACAAATTTTTGCAAGTACGTTGGGTTAAAGAAATTAATAAATGATAATTTAGGAGAGTAGGTGTAAAAACCTTGAGAAACATTCCAGTAATAGGATGAATGTCAAATTAGCTATGAGCGTGTCCGTTGTCATGCCAAGAGACCAACTTGACAAAGTTTTGTTCAAAGCAATACGAACCCTTCCGTTAAAGATAAAGAGATCTAGACCTTATTCTGTGATTTCTTTTTGTTTTGTCCTCTTTTCATGCTTTAACCGGAATTTCCTTCCGGGAATGCTTCATTGTTAATTTCGTCTAACTAGCTCGAGCTTTTAAAATTGGTTCAAAATGTGGGAGAGTCAGAATGTTTTAAGTTTACTAATTGCATTCCATGAGTGAGATGTGGAGTTTGTGCCCATGTAGTTTTATCTATTAGGAAAGGCAAAGAAATTGAAAGAACACGAACGAAATGTACTTCTCTGTTTCATCATAAATGACAAAGAAAGTAGTCGTTGATAGATAAAGCAAGAAAATGATTTATACGAAAATGTTTATAAAGGTTTAAAATAGAAACTCTCATTTACGTACCAAAAGACTATGTACCCACCTATAATCAAAATGCTCATTTATGCATTAGTATAGTCTCGAAATAAATTGCTATTAAACTTTCAAGAAATGTAGGTTTGCCATCCAACTTTTTTTTAATGCAAACATTCTATTAATCTTTTCATTACTGTCAAATATGCCGTTATGGCCCTGATATACCAGTTGCAAATAGCAAAATCCAATTTTATTTTGTTTAAGTAATTAAATGTGGAAGGCAAGGGGAAGGCTTTGAGGGCGAAGTAAAAAGAGGTTGGAGCGTCTTTTCCCTCCAAATTCATTTTCCCAGTTAGCCTAGGGTTTATAAGGTAAAAGGGGTGTCATTTGGGTTGATTTGGGATGATTTTGCAAAATTGATGAGGACCATTGTTTAGCAACAAAAACAGAGGCTAGCAACATCAACAAAATGTCAAGTTCTGTAGCTTACAGCCTAAGCCATTCATCCATATCATGCCCTTAGTTTTCAGAAGGTGTGAGATATTTCTCTTGTGGGAAAAGATGCATGATCCTTGCAAAGTCTGACAAAGAAAAACACAATTAAGAGCTGCGCCAGGTGCAAGAGATTTGATATGCTTCGAGGTTACAACCACTTTGAATGAGTTGATAACTCTATCTATGATAGAGTCAGGTCAATCGTGTGTGGGCTTGAATGGTGAAGTGAAGAACTGGGAACAAGTGGAAGAAAATGATAAGCTAAAACAAGAGATGAGGACAGAAAGTAGTACGACTTGCTGAAAGAGAAGAACAATGTGATAAAGGAGTTGCATGGATAGTGGAAGGTGAGTAGTGCATAGGATAAGGTCCATTTTGGGTTGGTTGGAGTACAACAATTTGGTTCATTGTGTGTTTTGTTGACCGCTAGCAAGGGGTTGGGTAATTAACATTTACATGAAAATTTGCAAGCAATTCAAGTTGTTCAGAAAACTTGTATTTTATAAACTGTGTGTTTAACAATGAAATGTCATGGAATACTTCCTTTCTTATATATGAAGTCGTAAATTTACATATGAAGTTGTAAGTTAGAGTGTGGACTTGTGGTTGCAAACATATATTTCTAGCAACTTATATTATGTAAGTTGCGAGTTGAACAATGAAGTGCCATGGAATATTCACTTTGTTATATATGAGTTGCAACTTTATATATGAAGTCGTAAGTTAGAATGTGGACTCGAGTTTTTCGAGCATATATTTTGTAGCCTTGTACTTCATATGTAGCTATAAAAATGGAACCAAAAGATACAAGCTTCATTGCAATATTATATATAAAAAGTCATTAGAAAACAACGGTGTTACATAATTAGAGTTTGCGATGAACTTGGATATAAACGAGACTAGCCTAACCAAAAGTGTACTCACAATGTACATGTATGTCTCTTAGCATAAACTTGCATTTGTGTTCAAAGCAAAAACAACTTAGACATCAAAAAGGAACCCTAGGACAAGTGGCGGAGCTAGGGTTTAAACTCTGGGGTGTCGAACTATATTATATAGTACAACTAATATTCGTCTAATTTGTGCTCTAATTTTTAATACATTTTCTTCCATATTTTTTATGAAACAATATACCCATAATGTTGCACTAAACTTACAAAAGATTTCAAATCACCAAATCCATCCTCAAGCTCAAGTTCAATATTAAAATTCATAAGTTTCGTCAAATTAACTCGCACTTGATTATTTCTAAAGTGGTATTAGCATAATTGTTAGACATAAATTTAACTAGAATTGCTACATTAGACACAATAATTTGCAAATAATGATTAAAATTAAAAAAGAATATCAATAATCTGCAAATAATGATTAAAATTAAAAAAGAATATTTTTTCCTTTGATTTTGCCTTTGGAGATAAAGCCTTTTATACTATTTTCTTTCTATGTTAATGTCAACATAAAATAAATTTTCATTAATTTTCTTTTATTTTCACCAGCATATCAAGCTAGAAGTAAAACTCAAACCTTCCATTTATGCTAGGGGAGGAATTAATTAAATATTACATACTAAAATTAATGATAAAAATATTATGTACCGTAATTAAAAAAATAGAAGCGCACAAATTGCCACTACCAAACTTGAAATGCTAGGGGGAGGGATTAATTAAATATTACATACTAAAATTAATAATAAAAATATTATGTACCGTAAGTGCGTAATTAAAAAAATAAAACTGCAAAAATTGCCACTACTAAATTCGAAGACGTGATGTCCACACATACCATGGGTAACACACGACAGCATTTGGGCACTGCACGCGCCTTGCCTAATACCTAGGCTAAATAATACATATAGAATGGCGACTCATCTAACTTAAGAGCAATTGTGAAGAATTGAACACGCAACCTACACCCGCCCTGCATTTTCCAACCGCCACGCTGACACCACTTGGGCACCCGTACTCTGTGCAACAATGGCAAACTGAATAGTATATGTACGTGTTATATGTTTGCCTAGAAATTTCAATATTCAAATTTTTTCTCCAAAAAGTTGGGTATCAATTGACATCTCTTGTACATGCATAACTCCCCCCCTGCCTAGGGCATATAAACCTGTATGTCATGTATATCCATTTACATGCATTTAGAATGCAGAAGACATATACATTCATCTACAAGAAACCCAAAAAACATCACTGTTTATGAAGACAGCAAAAAAATAAAAATAAAAATTCTCTTACAGCTAGCCAACATCACTTGACTAGGACAACGAGGCCATTCTAGGGAATAACAACTTCCTCAATCTCCCTGATCTCCTTGGTGGCTTGAAAGGAGTAGATTATGGGTGTTTCTGTTTCTTGGTCTTGGATGCCTGTTGTGATGCTTTATTAGAAGGCATTGGTGTAGGTAAAGTGCTCTTGGGAAGCATAACCTTTACCTTCAACGGATCTCTTTGATAGTTGAAGTACCTTGTTTCTAGTTCTTCTAGCTTGCCAGTTGGGTTTGAACAGTTGACACAAGTGAGGATTGCTGAGTGAGAAAAAGTGGTAGGGGATAATGAGAATTGCTTGAATGTTGAGGGAAAGGGAGGTGAACAAGCGCATTTTAGAAGCATCACATGAATTTGTGGGGACATCTTTTGCTTTTGAATTTTTGATGACCTACATTAAAATAGAAAAGCAAAAATTAATGCCAATGAAAGAGGGTGTGCACATAGTTTTCAATTAAAGGGGCTTTACCATCTTCAACTTAGCTATTCCCTTTGATTAAGCTCTCTTAGTTGCCAGAGTAGTAGCCCTTTCATCATCGCTTTGAATAGCTTCAATTCCTTCAACTGCCTGACTAGCAGCTTTGCACCATCCCTTTGAACAGATTCAACACCTTCAATTGGCTGAGAAGCATCCCTTGCATCATCCCTTTCAATACTTTAGCACCTCAACTGGCTAGGTAGAAATCTAGAGCTATGAAAGTCTGACTCCACATGATAACACAACATGAATCCGACCCAAAGTTAGAGGAAAAAATACAAACACGAACCCGAACCAACCAAACTGATTTCAACTCGAAGTCGACACGATTTGACTGTTTAGTGTGAAAACTTGTTATTTTTTAGTTTTGAGCAAATCTAAACTATTTTCAAAGGCGACACGGAATCGACTCGTTTACTAAATGGGTTGACCCGACCCGATCCGTTTCCCAGCTCTAGGTAGAATGAAGTAGTTGCCGCAGTAGGAGTTTTACCCTATAACAATATACAATGGAATCATATTAGTGTTGATAATGTTTTAAATCTATAAAGCGTGTTAGTCATAGAAGGCACCTTCTTAGGGTAGCTATTCATATTATGCCCAAACTGGCCACAAGTTAAGCAAGACACTGACCCTCCTCTTCTTGTCTTTTTTACCAAAGATGCTATGATCCTTTTCTCCTTCTTCAGGCCTCCTCTTGAAAAGCTGGTTTATTTTCCTCATCAACTTGAATTTTAGGCTAGAAGTTGGTACTCCCTCGGTTGTTTCGCATATGTTTTTCAAGTTGATAGGCACGAGAATGTGAAAACATGTATTTTTTAGGTTATTGGTTGAGTAAATACTCATGAATATGTCTCATAGGGTACAATTTTTCTTGCCTTAGTGAGGTTATGGTATCCCATTCCAAAGACTTTACCCTATGAACCGCACTATGATAACCCTTTCCAGCCTTGCTTTCTCTCCAAAACATTGCTTAGTCCCTATACGTTTTAAGCTTTGTTAATATCCTAAGGCATATAGGTTGATTTAAAGAGGAAGCCCAGCTCTATCTATTTGCAATCCTAATCATCACTAATATACAGATGTTTGGTTGGATGTAATGCAATGACAATGTAATGTAATCAACTTTATAATATAATTATCATTACTTAGTTTGTAGTAATTATAATTGCAATATAGTTTAATACAATACCCTCATACAACAAAACAAGGTACGTAATAGAAATATAATTACAAACTTGTTTGCATTGTAAGGTTGATTACATCTAACCAAACATTACATAAGTGATAATGTCAACTAACATTGTCTTAACAAGTTTGTATCTAGCCTCTGCTATGTTCCCATTGACGCTTTTACTCTTGCATTTTACCCCAACTATAGGGCGTAAATCTTGCATTTTACTCTTGAACCTATTAAAATGAACCTAATTTGACGCTTTTGCTGGCCTCTGTCAGACATTCCTTTACAGTCCACCCCCTTACTTCTTCTTTAGGTTTGCATAGACACACCTAGAACATAGTCTGTGCTTGACTTTTGGGAACAATATCTTGATTGCATCAACAAGATCCTACAGAATAAGCATACTTTCCATATCTCTCGTCACATTTGAAAGGACAAGAAAATACAAGTTGCATAATCAACATCTTAAACTTTAAACCCAGTAAAAGGATTATCAGAAATAGTAAGCTTTTGCTGATCAAATATTCTAGTCCAATCCCGTCCATCTTCCATTTGAAGTCATCAACTAGTAGGCCGCAAAATCAGGTTTGATTCTCACAATTTTCCCTTTCCCGTGTATCCTATTCTACTGATAAAATTGGTGGTTTGCATTCCTCGTAAATACCACCCTAACATGGCCATTCCATGGTCCTTTGGTAAAGCATGCATCAATTGACAATAATTCTAGTACCCTTGCAACAACCCTCGCTTCAAAGGACCCAAACAATGTACCTGCACTTGAACACATGAGCATCTCCAATTTTATTGGCGGTAAACTTTACAGTTGATCCCTCATTTGCTTGAAAACCTCATTGCCATAGTCCCTTAGCAACCCAAACTGGCCCTTATACTCTACATCAATTGCTGCTAAGGCCTTATTCATTGCCCTCTAGCACATAGAGGTTGTGGGCTTGTAGTTTCTATCTTTCTACACAACTCTTTAAAAGTTATCACCCTCATAAAATGCCCCAACCTAAATGTTTCTACATATTCTTTTTAGCAATTCCATTGTTAGACATCCTTATCTACCCTTGCTTAAAACCAAAATGAATGCAACTACGTGGTCTAGTATTCATCTTGATTTGAAATGTGCTCTCAGCCTTTAATTTAGATGCCCATAAGCTCCGCTCACAATTCTTTCCTTTAAAACGATAATGAAGTCTACCTGTGTTGCTCACACATTTCTTAAACTGAAGCCTCAAAAAAATTTATAGTCTTCAATAGCATTTTGTTATTCTTTTTTTGTTTATAAATAACATGGAGACCTCCAACTCATCCATTCAATGATTGCTTGCACCTATATATAGAGAATTTCTATTTACTTTTTCTTTTTCTATGTTTCCCATGGTCCTCACCATATGAATCTGAATCAGAAATAGGACTGGTGGTATAATTGAAGTCCTATCACTCCAGTTCAGTCGCCAACATGCTGGGTTTGAGGTTCTCTCCGCATTATGGCATTCTTATTCCTAAGTATCTCCATATCCTTGTTAAGTTATTCAAACATCTCACCTTAATTAGCTCTTTATCATCCTTATAATCTGAAATTACTAACAAATCATCCTTCAATTGATCAGCAGCGTCATCAAAAGGATTGCACTCACCATTATTGTCATTAATGCTCTCTAAATAATTACGCCCTTCTATGTTTTCCCTATATACATCAACATGCTCATCATATAAGTCAAGAAAATCATGTTTCCCCATCAAAAAAATTTACTCGCTCACTTGTGTGTAACCCAAACAACCACTAGAATATGCTTTAGAGGTAGATTGGGGATACAATAGCATATCATTCTAATCCCACTTTTTGAGTATCCTACCTGAACTGCCTTATTCTTTAAATCATCAACACTAAGGTCTATATTACCTAATACCTTCAGGTCTCCCTCAATATAAAATAGAAATAGGCATCTATAAATCAGGGTCTATATTATCTAATACCTTCAAGTCTAACAATGTTATGCTTTCACCCGTCCTGAGCATAACATACAATGAACAAAAAAACATTTCAAGAACCATCATTAGCATTGTAAAGCGCAAAGGATCAGGGATAATTCACTAAAATAACCAAAAAATTCAATCAGTACACCCATTCTATTAAGGAGTTTAATCTGAACAACCAGCAACACACAAGCCATTCCAAAATGCACTAAACACAGGAACATTGAACCATTTTACAGAGCAAGAGTTTAGGGCGAGATCTGGAGAGTCACATAATTATATATCAGTCTTCAAGTCCATACAGTTCATTTTTAGTGTCAAATTACTTTCATCAAAAGAGCTAGTAACATAATAGACGCAAAATCAGAAACAAAAAAACATTCATTCCCAAATTTGATCAAAATTTTGAACCCCCAACCATATGTGATGATCATGATGTTGCTAATCAAGTTTTCCCTTCGACCTCTAACCAACTTTGAAGTTTTCCTTTGCTGATGATTAGGGTTTGTTTTTGACGGTAGATAGAAAGATAGGTTTTAATGTTTTCAGTTAGTGACAAAGTGAGGGCGTATAGTGCCATATTTGACAATAACTTCGTCACCAAATGAAAACCCTTATTTGAGAATGAATGTTTTTACTTAGTGACAATAACTAAAAGTCACTAAGTAAAACGTAATTTTGACATTTTGATATATGAGTATTTACTTAAAACTATTCGCCTTTATTCTAAGGCCATTATTTCTCCATTAAAAAAAAGTCAAAATTATATTTTACTGCCTACAGCCGATACATCAAGGCATATAGTGCCATATTTGACAATAACTAAAAGATTAATGGTACCTTCAAATAAAAAAAGGTTGGGTGACAAAACTAAAATTTTTTTGAAAGTTCAATGGCAATTTATTTTGAGAACCTTGCAGTAATAATGCTCTTTAAAAAAACGATATACAATGATGCATATAGATGAAGCAACGAATGTTTATCTAAGTGTTAAGTAAATACTCATATATTAAAATGTTATAATACGCGGCCCCTTTCTCGACCGCACGCGGTTTATTAGTGTCAGCTTCAAGGATGGATGATTAATCCCATACATCACAAGTCTTTCCGGTGTCTTTTGTCCTCACTCACACGTTATTTTGGAAATTTTTTTAGGAGGCCACTCATCTTGAAAGTGGTTCACGAGGCCAAGTAGCATGTTTAACTATGGCGTTGTTAAGAATAGACTACATTAGAAGAGATGTGCACTTTTGAAGTTATAAGTAATCGTGTCAAATCCCTACGAGCCTCTGCTTTAAACCACACCTCAGGTGCCACAAATGCCACCCAAACACGATATTTCTTCTTCGCTACATGTCTCCAATGGAGTTGCCAGTAAAAACGCCTTGGGACTTATGGCTCTGCGGGGGAATGAAGCAGGAAAAGGAAGGGGTCAGCACTCCTCAAGGTTCAATCAGCTTTCCTTCTCATCTTTTTCTTCAACTCATGGCTCACCTCTCTCGAGGTAAGGGTGACTGTTCCATGGTTACATGTGATAAGATGGAATGATGCTTTAATTTTATGGAGTTGATAGCACATTTTTTCAAAAAAGTACACCCCCTAAATTCGATAGAAAATCTCCAATTTCTTCTTTTAATCAAATCCTTAAAACTAAAGGGACATAGGATTTGATTTTCAAGAAAAAGTTTTTTTTTTGTTTTCTATATGATTATGATTCATGAGATTCCCGAATGGGGTTTAAATAGGCAACTTCATGGCTGCATATCATGATATATAAAGGTATGATCTAATGGATGGTAGAAAACTATCATGAGTTCGCCCGCTTCAAAAGTGGCCCCTACTAGAAATGAATATATTAAAATTTATATGTTTCTATTCTATGCAATAATGCTTTCTTTTCATGAATTAGTATATTTAGTGATGCATTTAACGAGAAGAGTTTTTCTATTGATGACTTATTAGCAATTCGCCTTAAAAGAAATTGAAAGGTACAATAAAGCAAAAAATTTAGGTGGTCACTTTATCAAGAAAATATCTTTTTAATTTACAAAGATAAAAGCACAAAGCACATAACCATGGTGGATCAAACGAAACCATGCTAGATACTATGAAAATCGAAGAAAGCGATAAAGCAAATTTAGTTTATGCCCTCAAGACCTACCTCGATGCGAGTAGATCGAGTGGGAAAACTGTGATTCTTTTTGGTTTCCTTTCCTCCCAAGTGCATTAGGGTAGGAAGGAGCTAGTCCTTTGTAGAATAATATCCTTTTCTGAAGGGTTTTGGATGAGGATTTGGTAGAGCTTCGCTACTACCAAGTTTTGAAATAGATTTTCTATGAGGGAAGAGGTAGAATTTTGCTTGCGTTTACTAGTATGAGCTCATGAATAGAGTGAAAAGGGGAAAACAAGTATAGTTTTGCCAGATAGTATGTGTGTATTCTAGAGAGAATAGAGTAGAGTTTCCTCTAGGTGAAGGTGTTATGAAAGAAGTGCAGTTGTTTGTTCTTTTCGTTGGTAAATCCACTTTTACCAACTTTTACCAACTCTTACTAACATTTATCAACTCCTCCCAAATCTTGCAAAAAGTACCAACTCTTTCCAACTCTAAGAATCGTTCCCAACTCTAGCCTACTTCTACTAACTTCTATCAATTTCTTTCTACTCTGACAAAGTTCTTACAAAAAATATCCCCACTCATTTTCATTTTTTATCAACATCTTCTAACTCTTGCCTGCTTCTACCAACTTCTTCATATCTTTCCTAATCTTAACCAACTCCTATCAGTTATTCTAAAAAAATACCAACTCTTGCTAACTCTTACAAACTTCCATCAATTTCACCCATTTATCAACACATAGTTACCAACCAAAAGAATAGGCTGTCATAGAGGTACCAAGGTGATTTCCCTAAGTAAGAAATAATTCAAGAATACTTTATGAAACTATTTTTATTCTCTAAGTATTTTAAAATAGGGTAGAATGAGATTGATTTGCTTGTGATCGATTAAACTAGACCCGAATGGCTTGATTGCAGCTGAAACAATATAATCACGTATGATATAGGAGTACGAAGTAAGGCAGAACCAACAACATGCAGCAAGACTTAGCGACAACTTCTAGGTGGTGAAACTTGCCACTGGGAGCTAGTGGCACCACCCTATTGGTTACAATCTTACTCACTTATACTCAAGGTCTTGGGTTCAAGCTCTCATGCTAGCAAATCATATAAACCCCTAGCTTTTTGCACTTTTTGCAATTATTTTTGAAATTTTTGGGTTTTAGATGCTTTCAAAACTTTTGAAAATTTTGGTATGCTAAGAAAATATTTTATTTGTGGACTAATTATTAGGAATCCAAGTATTTTTGTTGCTTTAGCCTCAAGAGGATAGGTAATAAGCATCACCAAGCAACATTGTATTAGACGTAAAGGCATGCGGTCAGTCTAGAATTCTATGGGAGCCAATTCAGTGCTTTCAATAGGTACCGCATGCCTAGAGTTCATGACATTCTTCATAAGCATCATGATGCTGCAATCTTCTCAAAGGTTTACTTGAGATGTAGATATTACCAAATCCGAATGACATATTGAGATAAATAGAAGACATTCTTCAAAAAAAAGGTCACCTTTATGAATGGTTAGTCATGCCTTGTAGGTTGTCCAATGTCCTTGGTGCATTCACGAGACTTATGCACGAGGTCCTTAATTTGCTCCTCAAAAAAGTTGTCATCATCTATATTTTTTATGACATCCTTTTCTATCCTAAACCTGAAGAAGAATGTCTCAAACACCTTCAAGTGGTGTTCATTGTTCTAAAGGCTCAAAAGCTTTATGCTAAAATGAAGAAATATGAATTCTTTGCTCTAAATGTGATTTTCTTGGGGTATGTTGTTTCCAAAGATGGCGATCTTATAAAGTCTTAACCAACTCCTAACATCACTGAGGAGAGGCATTTTCATGGGTTGGCTTCATTCTATAGATGCTTCATCAAGAATTTTGGGAATCTTGCTACTACTATTATGAAGTGCTTGAAGAAAGATATCTTTGAATGGTCCATAGCTGCCCATACTGCCTCTGGGATGCTGAGGACACGATTTTCTAAAGCCCCTACTCTAACACCAAGTCTTTAAAGTAGAGTATGATCCTAATAGAGCGGGAATAGGTGTAGTTCTCATCTAAAACAAGCACCTCATTGCTTACCTTTAGTTTAATATTGAATGGCTTAAAGATGATTACAACACATATGATAATGAGTTCTATGCTATAGTGGGAGCTCATGAACATTTGCGCACGTTAAAGAGGATTGTTTTATATTCTAATCAGAAGGTTTAAAAAATATCTCAATGGGTGACGCGAGCTCATTATGTGGCATGATAAGTCGGTAGAGTTCCTAAAATATTTCTCTTTTGTGGTGAAATGCAAGAAAGGAAGTTTTAATGTGCTTGTAGATTCTCTTTCAAGGCACTTCTCACTTCTTTCCCTCATGGAAGCTCATATTCTTGGCTTTAAATTCATCAAAAACTCTCTAAAGAGCCTGAAGTCTATTTTTCCTATCTCAAAGATGGAGGAAATGGCTCTAAGAGTCCCTATATTGCTTAAGATGGATTTCTTTCAAAGGGAATCAATTGTACAATGCAAAGGCAGTAGCTCCTAGGCTTCTAGTCAAATAGGTTGATAACAATGGTGTAGTTGGTCACATTGGTACCAACAAAACCATTGGTGTCCTCAGTAAGTACTTCTATTTTCCAAAGATAAGAGGAGATATCCATGATGGTATCTCAAAGTGTGTGTTACCAATCTAAAGCAAATTTTATCAACACTTTGATCATCCTCTTTAAGTACCTTAAGAACCTTGGGAAGATATAAGTACAGACTTCATTGTCGCTCTTTCTAGAACCCAAAGGTGTCATGAGGCTGTTATGGTGGTGGTCGATCAAGTCCCAAGGATGGGTTAATTTTTACCTTGTCATAAGTTTTTACCTTGTCACAAGAGTGTTGATGCTTATTATTTATTCATCTCTATTCAAAGAGATCCTCAAGTCATAAGGAAATTAAAATGCTTTGAAGCCATTGCCATCAACATGTATCGCCATAATATCATGTTCATTTCTTCTTGGACCAAATATCTTTGCAGGTTAAGCAAAGATTGTGAAGCTTTTATTTCCATCACTAGGATTTGAGGACAAATCCTTTTTACGAGGGGGGATCTAGAGCATGTGGCCTTCCATACCCTTGGTCAAAGGAAGCCTAAGCTATACATCGTAGCTCAGCTTAAAAAGTTGTTTTTACGGTGGAAGTTTAGCAAATAGCAATTCAAAATCAATTCGAATAACTTTGATAGCAATCTAGATTCCATTTCAAAGAGCCTACCAACGCCAATTCTCAACCAAAGTTAGTGGCATGCCTGAGCAATCAGAGACCAGAGTCAACAATCTATCGAATTCTTAGTAGACATGAATTGTGTGCTCACATTAATAGTAGTTGTTCTGCCTGTTTTGGAAGAGGTCATTATTTTTGGAATTTATATAGAAAAAAGTTCAGAATCTTTTACAAGTAAGAATAGTTGATAATGACCTAATGAACCATAATAAAGCCATAGAAACATTATCCATAGAAATAAGAGGAGTCCAGTTTATTATACCAGTCCTATGGGCTGCTGATCAACCATATAATAATATGATTATTGGAAATAATTTTCAGAGGCTATATTCTTGATGCACACAAATCATAAACCAAATAATTTTCACAACAAATAGCCACTGAGTTCCTATTTATAAATTAAATAAAACTTACACTCACTAAAAGATTGAGTTTACACGCTACCAGTGTGGGAAAATATAATCCCTCCAAAACTTGAGATAACATTAACAATCTTACTACTTGAGTTATCTATTAAAGAGCATATTGCTGAATAACAAGGGTAATTGTGCAAAGATCTCTACTCTAATAATCCTCTTAAATTTGGGATAAAGATAAGACATTTGGAAAAATCACTTTGTTAAATCGTAAAACGATTATCTGAGTAAAACAAATATTGTATACACACCAAGATAATTAAGAATTTCACAAGAGAATCAAAGAACTTTTGGATAAAAAATTAATTAGAAATACCAAGAGTCCTGACCAGTCTCGCTTTTATGGTAAGAAGTTATATTGAAGAAAAAAGAGAAAAAGGCAGAATGGTAATTAATTATAAAAAGCTTAATAATAATACTGTTTTTGATGGTTATTATATTCCTAATAAAATAGTTCTTTTCAGTAAAATTCAAGGAGCCTCTTGGTTCTCAAAAGGGATTGCAAAAGCGAATACTGGTAGACAGAAAATAGATGAAGAAAGCATTCCTTTAATAGCTTTTAGTATCCCTTGAGGACATTATCAGTTGAAAATAATACTATTTGATCTTAAAAGTGTACTCTGAATATTTCAAAGAAGAATGGATAATATCTTCAAATGTCATAATCACTGCTATCCAGTTTACATCAATGATATCCTTGCATTTTTCGAGACCATGTAGCAATACAAAGATGATGTCCTAACTGTCATCCAATGATACATTAATCATGGTATTGTTCTTGGTAAGAACAAGTACATTTATATTAAACAAGATATCGAGTTTTTAGGTTTAGAAATAAAAGCTGGACAAATCATCCTACAAAAGCATATTCTAAAAAAATAGAAAATTTTTTTGAAAAGATTGATGATAGGAAGTAACTAGAAAATGTTTCTTAGATGTCCTACCTATGCTTCATATTTCATTAAAGATCTAGCTAAATTGATTAACCATTACATCAAAAACTCTAGAAATAAGCAATTTGGACACGGACTCCTAGCAATTCAAAGATTGTTCCAAATTTCAAATATATTTGTAAAAATGTTCTTACTCTTAATTCACCTAATGAAGGAGACACTTTAATTCTTGAGACAGATGCTAGCCATAAGCGCTAAAGTGCAGTACTCATAATTAAAGAAAGAGAAAAACTATGCGAATATTACAATGAATAAAGCATAATGTAACTATCCCATGATGAAAAAAGAAATTCTTGCAGTCATAAGGGGAACTGAAAATTTCTTAATCTTTTTAGCGCCTAAAACCTTTTCTTATTCGAACTAACTACAAAGGATACTTGATTTTGTGAAAAAGCATTTATCAAACATGCAAATGCAAAGGCGACTCTTACATTGACAATTATGGCTTCCAGTTTTCTTTCTCTATTAAACTATATAGGGATCGAAGAATTTTCTAGCAGATAATTCAACTCATAAGCTTGCCAATGGTGAATTAGAAATGAATTACGTAAGGTATCCTTATGATATTCAAGAAAAAATAAGTTTCCATATTCACAAAAAATGATTCAACGACTCGTATGCAGCCTTTGTCTATTACTATTATAATTATTCTTATGATATTTTGGGGTGATAGAGTACTAGAATCTTCTTTCCTAAAAGATCTAGAGTTGGTGGTATAAGATTTCCATCAAATTCATTTTCTCCAGATGACCTCATCATAAAAGCCTGGGAATACGGAATTATAGTTTACCTCATGAAAATCCCACATCTAAAGTGCGCATTCTTCTCAAGGCTAACTAAGTTTCAACAGTGCATGTTCAACAAGATCCATTGGATTCTCAAATCTCCTGCTAGTTCAACAAAAATCCCGTAGAATAGAAGTCTGTATGTTGAGGTACATTATGCAGTAATTAAGTATGAAAATGAAAAGGTCAAATTAGCTCATTATCTTGTTCAATTGGTTGATTTATATGATCCCAATGATGAAAAACAAGAATTATTTTCAAAATGACAAGAAGTAGTTTGTGATCCTACCTTAACAAGAGCCATTGGTTTTTACAATATTTATCATCAAATGTGGGCATTGGTTGAACAATGAAAAACAGTAATGCATTGTGGGAGCACTACTTTTATTAATCACAATGATTTCAGCAAATATATAGAGGTAGAATTAGCAAATTCAAAAGATGTCTTTGATTATCTCTTTGACGTAGGAGCTAAAAAATTCTTATTAAAAAAAAGAAAGAAATATCCTCACGAATTATTTGAAATATGGGATCTACAGCATTTTCAACTTGATGAAGATTTTGATAATTATCTAGATAATGATGGATTAGAAGATGTTATTGGAGATAAAGACATGCAGAATTTCAATATGGATGACTAGTCTTGTCAGCATTAAGTGCTTTGAAAAGTTGCACCATTATTGTATTTTGTCAAGTGTCAAATCAATAAAATAATGTAGTAATGTAGTCATGTGAGAGTATCAGTGTGTACTATAGCCTTTAGCGCATCCTGTGTAGTTTATCTCCTCTATAAAAGAATAAGTCGAGTAGTGAGAAGGGATACAGTCATTTGGGCATACTTGAACAAAAGAGATGTCGAGATTCTCATTTCTCTATAAGCAAGCATCTCTAATAATCTTAGTAGCTTAGATCCCTTTTCAATCTTTCCATTGTAATATTTTCACTTTCAAGCTTTCAATTAAAGAAATTTCCCACTAGAAAACATTGTTAATTGAACCTTATGTCTTAAATATTATAATTTCTTGATTAAAGTCTCACTATTATATTTTTTAAATTATAAAACTTGATTAGTAATTACGGTCTGAGGTTAGAAACAAAACATATCTATGCTATGCTTGATCTAAGGAAAGTGTAGTTGAGATTAGCAATCTTTGCAGACTTGAAGTTGGAAGAGTGCCAGGGTCCAGTGTCGACTAAGTTTATTTAATGGTCAAAACTCTCTAATTAAGCTTTTATTATTGGTAATCATGGTGGGCCTATAATCACAAAAAATATAATATTTATGATATAAGTAATAGATTGTGATCACTAATACTAATAAAGTCATTATAAGAAGTTAAATCATTTAAGATTAGCATCTTTCCTGGAAAAACACAAAAATAGAAAAATTATTTGAAGTACCCCATTTGGGCCAAATTTAAAAATTTCTGAAAGATTTAAGCTAAGATAATAATAAAAGGGCCATGAAGTCATCTTCTTCAAACCTTGAGGGACTAAAAAATTCATTCCTGAACTTCGTAGTCCCAAAAATTCAGACACCATACTTGGAGGTATCGAAATGTAAATAATTCCCTAAGCCAATCAAATATCTATGCAAGGGCATCAATTTTTTTGGTATGAAGATCTAATGCATCAACATCGTACTTGCTACCAGTCCTCATTTGACTAGTCCTTTCACTAGACCAATGGTAGTTATTAGAGGCCATCTCCTCCAATAAAGCTTTTGCTGCTTCAATAGACTTCCCCATCAGAGCACCATTAGCTGCAAAGCTGAAGGACATCTTCAAGGAGTTGTCGAGTCCATTGTAGAAGATTTGGACTAAGAGCTAATTGGGAACACCATGATGTGGACACTGGCATTAGAGGCCCTTGAATCTTTCCTAGGCTTCAAAAAATGACTCTCCATATTGTTGGGCGAATGAAGTAATGTTTGTCCTCAACTAAGCAATCTTGCCTTGGGGGAAGTATTTTTGAGGAAGGCCTTGGAGCGGTCATCCTAGGTGGTGAAAGAATTTGACTCTTCATTCTGGAGCTAATCACTAACCCTGTCCTTCAATGAGAAGGGGAAGAACCTCAGTCAAATCACAACGGCAGACACCCCCTTTTGCATGCAAAGTGCGAAGATGCACACTGAGGTTCTCTGTGGGGTGCCCACCAAACTGGTCCCACTTCACAAAATGTGATCAAAGCCAGGGGTAGCTCAAAGTTGTTTGCCTCAATTGCCAAGCTCACAATGGATGAGGTAACACCATACGCTTGCGGTAAAATATAACCCCGCAACACTCTATTGTCTCATGCTGCCATCACGACTTCTACCTTTTGTTTCCTTCTCTCACTACTTTGCTTTTTGTAGTGGCTTTGATCCCAGGGTCAAAGGGAATAAGGTTTTGGTGCCCCTGACTGTGGTTGTGATCGCTTCTCGCAGCGCTTTCATTTTTTTCTTTTTTCTTTCCTTTATCCTTATTTGGACCTGCTTATGCTTGGTATAGGTTAATTTTCCTCTGTATGTAAAGACGCCAAAAATTTGTTGGGTAAAATATGATAAGTGCACAATACCAATGTAATTAGCAACGGCAAGTACTGGTCATGTCCATAGGGAATCTGCTTTCAACCACCAAAACTTATCTAAACACTCAATCTCGAAAAATAATCACTTTTAGTCTTGATGACCAATTTTAGTTTCTAAACTGCTGAGTCCTGAAAGAATGAATTTACTAATAGATGATAAATATCTTAGGTTGGGATTTACCATGCTGTCATGCCTTACAGACTGATCACTAAACCTTGCGAAACCGCCCTTGCATGTGTTTGGAACGGATAGATTAAAAAATTATGCTTATCTGAGCCTTCTCTTTGAAGGTTATTAAACTTTCCAAATTCTTTCTCTAATCATTTATTTTTATGAGATTAGAATCAAATAGGCCATAGGATTTATTAATCACTACTCACAATTAGGATCCCAATTATCTTCATATTAAGGAATCCAGTTTCTGACAAAGTCACGCTAAATAAAGGATGCAACTTTCGTTGCTCTCCTAAACCCTAATTAAGAATAGTGAAATTGCTCTCTTTTGAGGCTTTCATTAAACAAGTGGTGTACTAATTGAGAATCTGAAACACAAAATTGGGCAAATTCTACAAAAGTCTAGATCATGATTAAACCAAGCATAATATAGGTTACTCCCAACCCAAGATTAGATTTAGCCTCTAGCCATGTCAAAGGCAACACTTGCACAATCCAAATTGATGAACATGACTAATCCAAAAACCTAGAAAAACAATAACGAAGAGAGAGAGAGAGAGAGAGGGAGAGAGAGATAGGGAGAGAGAGAGAGAGAGAGAGAGACAGGGGGAGAGAGAGAGAGAGAGAGAGAGAGAATTACAAAAGAAACTTGATTTTAACTGAACAAGATCGTTCAACAATCTTATAGGAATATAGACTTGGTGCAAAAGAGTCTCTAAGATCTCCCTAATAAGCTCTCACAATCACATCAAGAAAGTGCTATCTAAAGATTTTAGAATAATGTAAAATATGCCTCCCCAATCTATCTGAAAAAAGGTTAAGTAACGCTGAAAATAGCAGGACGCATGGTCCTGTATCAATGCACGACTAGCCATGCAAATTCATCAGCGTTGAGGTGTACGACGGTGCTTAAGTGCACAGCCAGCGATGCTTCCTGGTCAAGGCTCCTATTTTGGTGACTGTAACAAATGCATGGCTGTGTAAAAGGTGCACGGACAGCCGTGCTCTTCTTTAACTTTTCAGCGCATATGCATGACCATGCCTGTATGCAAGGACGGCTGTGCATAGCCTTTGGACTCCAATTCTTGGTTCCTTACCTTTCTATCGAATCTTCAAACCTTTTCGCTGTCCAAAACTTCTAATCCTTGCTCATCTATGGGCCAGTGGACAAATTTCTTCAAATCACGAGTAAAATACCTACAAAAGGAAAATTAGTCCAAGGAAGACGACTACGAGCAAAGAGGGGCAAATATGACCAAATTCCTTAATAAATCAAAGGGATATGTAGAGAATGGTAGTGAAAGCAAGGTCCCAAAAATGGCAAAATTAGAGGTTTATTACTAACAGTAGTTTCTTTTTGGGTTGATATTTTAAACAAATTTGTTAATCTTAACAACAATATGACAATTAGTTTTCAATTGTTTATCGGCATTCTTCTGCAATTACAAATATAGTTTTTCATTTTTTTAATTCACTAAAATTTATTGATTGTTGCAGTTCATGTTTGCATTTTTAAATAAGTGGTATTAAGTTTCTCTATTCACTTTTTTTCCATTTTATTATGTTTTCCACAAACAAGCTTATTAAAGTTTGTAGTCAATATTTGTTTCTAATAGGCTAATCGTTTTGGGACATTATTTTCGTGTATATCTACAATGATTTATTGGGTCCTATTCGCTTTCAATCAATATATCCACATGATGCAATTCGTTTTGTGGGATCCATAGGATTGCACTGATAATAATATTACAGTGATGTCACTTCGGACGAACTCACGCAGTCACACGGAAGCACCAAAATCCAGCATATCAGGTTCCCAATTTCTCTAGACTAGGCTGGCGAGAAAGACTGGGTGCAAAGCATTCATTATAGCATAGTTCGACGGAGCAGCAAAGCTAGCATTTTGTATTTATAGGGGGCAAAGTTTACATAGTGAATTGATTTATATCAATTGCTCAATTAGTATGCTTTCCCTCAGAATAATTTTTGAATTTTTGTATGTAGTAAAAGCATATACAAAATACTAAATAATTTAATATTCGATGTAATTTATGGAAAAAATTTTAAATTTTTTTAAAATTAACAGTCAAACTTAAAATACAGTTATTAGATAATACAAATGATAAGAAACCATTAAATTGAGATTCTTATGTATTAAAATAGAGTATGATTAACTTTGTTGAATATGTACACACATGTCCTATATTAATGATTTTAATGTATGGTTCCTTGTATATTATTAGAATTTGTGTTTCGGTAATAAAACATAACATAAATTATCACATAGCTTCTCATATTAGAACAAGAATAAGAATATCTTCTACAAGGAAGATAATTTTATCACCCAAAAATTGTTAATATTGGTTTATACTGTTGTATGCTAATAAATTATCTTCTAATATATTTTGATCATAAGATTTTGTATTGTTTTCCTATGCCCATGTGACGTATATAAAAATTTTGAGTTTTTCTAGTTCTAATAACTACAAGTAAAAAGTATAGTAAACTATAATTGTAATGTAATTTGTGGAAAAAATAATTCGAGCCACTATTAAAAGAAGTGCAATAGTTTTTTTTTCCTTAAAGTTAATTAGAAAACCCCACTCCTGAAATTATTTATGAATAAAAAAAAAATTAATTTGTAAAATCTTAAACTAATTGTATTACCAACAGTTTTTTTAAGTCAACAATGTACAATAGTTTCACGTGATCCGTGGATTATTTATTATTTATCTAATAAATTATTTATGGTAAGATTCCAAAGGTGTAAGTGTAATAGTAATAGTAGTAGTAAATAATAATAATAATAGTAATAATAACAATAATAATAATAATAATAATAGACTTAATAAATCTTTTATTATTTCATAACAACCTTGTATTTATGGTAAATGGGATCAACAATTATCATCACGTTATGTCTAATATCTCTAATATTTCATATTGATAATAGTGAAACTCTTTTATTATTTATTATTTTAATTAAAAATAATAAATCATATGGCTTGGAATTAAATTTAGAATGAGGTTACGAAAAGACCAAGCTTATAAAAATTTCACCTGCCGCATACAATATATATATATATATATATATATATATATATATATATATATATATTATATATATATATATATATGTTAGGAATAATATTAGAGCAACAATAATAGCGGAAGCGATAGGATGAGTTAGAGATTCAGAATTCAAGTGAATAACAGAAAACAGAAATAAGAAGACAAGAGATTTAACGTGGAAAACCCAATGCGGGAAAAACCACGGACGGCGACAGCACCAGAACAATTCACTATGAGCAGGAAGAATACAACACGATCACAATCACCACAGTGATTTGATCTAAGAGCAGAATTACAACCTCTCTATTGTAATCTCTCACAAAGTACTTCTACCTCTCAATGTATGTATGAGTACTGGAGTTTTTTAGATCCTAGGCTTGACCCTCTTTATATAGGGTCTCAAAAGTAGGGTTTCCCCCCCTAACTTGCAACCCTAGCCGCCAGGTGGAATTCCACCTTGAACAGAACTCTAACCGCCTTCTGAGAGAGGCGGCGTAAACACACAGGGCACGACCGTGCCACGTGGCACGGTCACCCCGTGCCACATGGCACGGCACCCCCGTGCCATTTTTCTGTCCTCTTCGAATGGACGTTCTTCGTCTTGACACGCCCGTGTCCTGTGTAGCACGGTCCCACCGTGCCGGTACTTGGAGTTTGGGCCACGAAACCCAACAATCTCCACCTTGGACCAAAATCTCCAATCACTGCTTTCTGACTCCGTCATTGCACCCCGAAGGGTGAGGCCCCCTCCCTAGGGGCACTGCCCCGATGGGCACTTAGTGGCTGTGAATACCCACTAAGTCCAAGCAATGCTCGAACTTAGCCAATGGTAGAGGCTTGGTTAACATGTCTGCAGGATTTTCTGACGTGTGAATCTTCTTCACTATTATTTCACCTGCAGCAACTGTGTCTCTAATGTAGTGGTATTTCACACTAATATGCTTGGTCTTCGAGTGGTAGGCATCGTTCTTAGTCAGGTGGATGGCACTCTGACTATCAGAAAACACAACAGTCGGAGTTTGTGGGACTCCGAGCTCGATCACAAGGCCCCTTAGCCAGGTAGCTTCCTTCACCCCTTCAGTAGCAGCAATGTACTCAGTTTCAGTAGTAGACAAGACTGCAATAGACTGCAATGATGCTTTCTAGGAGATAGCACTTGCACACATGATGAAGATATACCCAGATATGGACCTCCTCCTATCCAAGTCACTAGCATAATCAGCATCAACAAAGCCTACAACATCTAATGTATCAGCTTTGTTTCTATCAAACACCAACCTCTTCCCTATAGTACCCTTCACATATCGAAGGATCCATTTCACAGCTTCCCAGTGATCCTTCCCAGGATTGTGCATATATCTACTTACCACACTTACAGCTTGTGATAAGTCTGGTCTAGTGCAAACCATAGCGTACATCAAACTACCAACAGCACTAGAATAAGGTACATTGGACATTCTTCTGATGTCTTCCTCTATTTGCGGGCAGCATCTCGCAGACAACCTGAAGTGTGCAGCAAGTGGAGTGGAAACTGCCTTGCAGTTGTCCATGTTGTATTTACTTAGTACTTTCTCAAGGTAACGTTCTTGTGACAAGTACAGTTTATCTGCTTTCCGATCCCTGTGGATCTCCATGCCTAGTATCTTCTTTGCTGCACCCAAGTCTTTCATCTCAAACTCCTTACTGAGTTGAGTTTTCAGCATGCCAATTAAGTTCTTGTCTTTAGAAGCAATCAACATATCATCGACATACAGCAGTAGATAAATAAAGATACTATCAGAATACTGTCTAAAGTACACACAATTGTCATATCTACTACGTGTATACCCTTTTTCAGTCATAAACGTATCAAAACGTTTATACCACTGCCTTGGAGCTTGCTTGAGTCCATACAAGGACTTTTGCAATTTACATACCAATTGTTCCTTTCCAGGAACTGCAAACCCTTCAGGTTGTCTCATGTAAATTTCTTCTTCCAGCTCTCCATGTAGGAATGCGGTTTTCACATCAAGCTGCTCCAACTCCAAGTCAAACAATGTGACAAATGCAAGAAGGACTCGAATAGAGGTATGTCTAACAACAGGGGAGAAGACCTCATTGTAGTCAATACCTTCCCTTTGGTTGCAACCACGAACAACCAACCGTGCCTTCCATCTTGCATCTTCAACTCCAGGAATTCCTTCTTTCTTCTTGTAGATCCACTTGGCAGTTAAGGCTCTTCGGCCTTTAGGTAGTTCACAGAGTTCCCATGTTCAGTTCTTTTGCAGACTTTCCATCTCTTCTTGCATAGCTAGGATCCAGTTAGGTGAACTTGGGCAAGTGATTGCTTCAGTGTAATTTGAAGGTTCAGCACCTTCAGGCACTTCCTCTGCAACTGAAAGTGCGTATGCTATCAGTCCCTCATCATCGTTGTAACGGGCAGGTCTCCTGATCTCCCTTCGAGGACGATCACGAGCTATAGAATGGGCAACCTCCTCCTGAGGTTGAATGGGACTGATGGTTCCAGGTTCAGTAACCTGGGCCTCCCTATTGGGTTGATTAGTAGCTCCACCTTGAGCTATTACGGTCTCCATCTCTACCTCCACATTGGCATCTTCCTGATTACCTACATCAGTAGAAGGAACAACAGTATTCTTCCCAGAAGATAGCATAGCAGTCTCATTGAAAGTAACATCCCTGCTTTGAATTACTTTCTTAGACTCAGAACACCACATGCGGTATCCCTTAGACTCAGATGCATATCCAAGTAACATGCATTTGACAGCCCTGGGGGCTAATTTCCCATTATTCACATGGGCAAATATAGGACATCCAAATATTCTTAAATTAGAATAATCAATAGGATTACCTGACCATACTTCTTCTGGGATTTTGAAGTCAATGGAGGTGTGTGGTGAACGATTTATCAAGTAGCAGGCTGTAGAAATAGCCTCTGCCCAAAAGGCCTTGCGATCCCAAAGCTCGGCATGTGAAAGCATACATCTAGCTTTCTCCAGTAGAGTCCTGTTGATTCGTTCTGCAACCCCATTTTGCTATGGTTTACCAACCAACGTCTTGTGCCTAGCTATGCCATTTTTCATGCAAAACTCTTCAAACTCTGACTCAACGAACTCAAGACCATTGTCAGTCCTAAGTTTCTTGATCTTTCTCCCAGTCTGGTTTTCAACCAGAGCCTTGAACTTCTTGAACATGGAGAATGTCTCATTTTTCTGTCTCAAGAAGTAAACCCAAATCTTGCGTGAGAAATCGTCAACAAAAGTTAACATGTAACGCTTACCTCCACAAGAAGGAACCTTTGAAGGACCCCACAAATCAAAATGAATGTAGTCAAGGATCCCTTGAGTACGGTGTGTTGCTTTCGAGAAACTTACCCTCTTTTGTTTCCCAAAGACACAGTGATCACAAAAATCGAGCTTACCCGTACTGGCGTTACCAAGACAACCTTTCTTACCCAGTATGGTCAACCCTTTCTCACTCATATGGCCCAACCTCATGTGCCATAACTTTGTATCATCTGTTGTATCAACTGCAGCTACACCTGTAACTGTAGTTCCTTGTAGAATGTAGAGATTGCCTTGCCTCAATCCCTTCATTATCACCATGGCTCCCTTAGTTACCTTTAGGACACCATTTTCCATTGAAATCCTGCAACCATTAGTCTCAAGAGTACCCAAGGATATTAAACAACGAGTCATGTCAGGTATGTGGCGCACTTTAGACAATGTTCTAATTGTCCCATCATGGGTTTTTATCTGAACAGTACCTATCCCTGCAACTTTACATTTAGCATTGTTACCCATAAGTACCACCCCAGTGTCAACTGCCTCATAGGTGACAAACCAGTCCTTATGAGGGCACATGTGAAACGTACAACCAGAATCTAAAACCCAATCAACATCCACTCCCCTTTCGGAGGTGGTAGCCAAAGAAGTAGCAAGTAACACATCACCATCAGACTCCGACTCTACTACACAATCAGCGCTAGCAGTTTTCTCTTTATCCTCCTTTTCATTCTTTTTCTTTAATTTCCAGCAGTTAGCCTTGATATGACCCAATTTGTTGCAGTAGTGGCAGGTTTTGTTAGAATGAGGATTCCTTGACTTAGAACGGTTCTTTTTCTTATTACCGTTCCCCCCTTTCTCAGTGGTTCTACCCCTGACAACTAATCCCTCAGACTGATCAGCATGGATGTCTTGGTCAAACTTTTCTTTAGACAGCAGGTTAGACTTCACATCCTCAAACGATATAGTATCCGAATTACTATATAACATGATTTCCTTAAAGTGTTTGTAGGAAGGGGGTAGAGACACAACAAGCAGAATGGCCTTATCCTCATCCTCAATTTTAACATCCAAACTCTCCAAATCTACTAGAATAGAATTAAATTCATTCAAGTGTTTTTGGACAGGAGTACCTTCAGCCATACGAAAGGTGTACAACCTTTCCTTCAAACGGATCTTGTTGGCGAGACTCTTCGTCATGTAGAGTTCCTCCAGCCGAGCCCAAAGATCCACCGCAGTTGTCTTATCTAGCACCTCTCGCAGAACATGTGGTGCCAAGCACAACTGTATGGCTGAAACCGCTTTCAGCTCCAGTTCCTCCCATTCGTCCTCCGTCAACGACCCACGTCTCTTTTTTACATCTTCAGCCCACTGTTCTTCTGTCATCTTCTCAGGTTTTACGTGAGGTCCCTTCAGAACCTTCCACAACCCGTGCTGAATGAGAACTGCTCTCATCTGCACCTTCCAGAGATTAAAACTAATCTCCCCATCGAATTTCTGAATATCTACCTTCATGATAGAAGACATCCTATAACCAAAGCTCTGATACCACTTGTTAGGAATAATATTAGAGCAACAATAATAGCGGAAGCGATAGGATGAGTTAGAGATTCAGAATTCAAGTGAATAACAGAAAACAGAAATAAGAAGACAAGAGATTTAACGTGGAAAACCCAATGCGGGAAAAACCACGGACGGCGACAGCACCAGAACAATTCACTATGAGCAGGAAGAATACAACACGATCACAATCACCACAGCGATTTGATCTAAGAGCAGAATTACAACCTCTCTATTGTAATCTCTCACAAAGTACTTCTACCTCTCAATGTATGTATGAGTACTGGAGTTTTTTAGATCCTAGACTTGACCCTCTTTATATAGGGTCTCAAAAGTAGGGTTTTCCCCCCTAACTTGCAACCCTAGCCGCCAGGTGGAATTCCACCTTGAACAGAACTCTAACCGCCTTCCGAGAGAGGCGGCGTAAACACACAGGGATTGATCGAGCAGTAATTCGTGTGCTGCAGCG
Source organism: Carnegiea gigantea (assembly GCA_029747015.1). Classification (NCBI taxonomy): domain Eukaryota; kingdom Viridiplantae; phylum Streptophyta; class Magnoliopsida; order Caryophyllales; family Cactaceae; genus Carnegiea; species Carnegiea gigantea. Next base: position 106,645 of record JAKOGI010001394.1, read on the forward strand.
TGGCTCGATGGTGTTGATCGAGCGGTAATACGTGTGCTGCAGCGTGGCTCGGTGGCGTGGTAAGCTCTTGATGGTGGTTTGACACCTTGGTAAAGGCTTCCGCTCAAGGGGGAGCTTGTGCACTCATGTGTGAGTGCACAATTGTTGGGAACGTCACACATGAGTAAAGAAGTCCCACATCGGGACTTTGAGAAGAAGGGTCATGGTATATAAGTCAAGTGGGCTATTCCTCCTATTGCCAATTGGTTTTAGGATGGAACCTCACTTGGGCATGTTGCCATGGACCTTGGTTGAAGCGGGCTCCTTCTTTAGATCTCCCCAACAATATATATATATGTGTGTGTGTGTGTGTGTGCAGGGGGCCATAGGATAGCACCCTTAAATGATTTTTTTAAAGGCCATGCGGGGAGGGGGGGGGGCAATCCTATTAGTCTTGAAGGTTTGTTAGTTTTGAGTTCTTGTCATTGATGAAATTATAGACACAAACTTATTTTTTGATTCTATTTACTTGGCATATGTTATAGTTAACAAGTACTATGTTACATAATGACAAGAATATTAACTAATACCTTTCAGTACGGTTCGTATTTTGCAACGTCTGAAAAGATGTAAGTATAGATAATCTTACTTTAAGGACGGATTTGGAGTAGTATGGGCCATAACCCCCTATGATTAAAAAAAAAAAAAAAGCAACTTTGACGCCAATTTATTTACTGCTATAGGTCGCTAGGATAATAGGTGTGCAACTACGTTTATTTATTAGTCCCTTTCTCCCTCTCTCACTTATTAATAAGCCTCTCAAAATCTCAGTTCTCCTTTGCTTTTAGCCGTGCACACCGCATAAGAACAGAAAAAGTTTTAACTTTTTAACTTTTTTTTCCCTATTTCTTTCTCATCTTTATTCACATGTAACTATGTATTGCTAGTGTCTCTCATCGTTAATAAAGCCCCCATTTTTTTTTTTTTTTGGATGAAATAAAGTTCCCATGTTTACAATAGCACAATATATATTTTATATTTTAATATGTCGTAGGCACTAGTTACAAGAATTGCTTCTCCTAGCAAATCATCAATCAGAATTCACAGGCATATCCTCATATCAATTCCTTCAATAGTGAGCTATGTAATTTTAGTTACTTCCATTATTCATTATTAAAGCCCTCTTTTTTAATTGAGTATTATATGTATATCTGTGTTTTCTTCGGTCTATTAATTAATTTTTTAAATAAAAGTGTAAGAATTATTTCTTAGTAGATCATGTGAGTTAATTGTTATTAATTAGTTACAATCTTGTTCAATAGTTACTGTAATATTATGAATTTACCTGTTAAAATATTGTTACCCAATTAATATTATGCCGAAAAGAACAATTGACTCCCTTTTTAAGGAACAAACAAAAGATGTTGCTCCTGAAGATAATACATAGAGTGTTGAGCCAATTGCTCATATAAGTCCTGATCAATCTAATTTGGATAGGGGACAACCACAATTGCTCATAAGTCTCCAAGAACTGAACCTGAAAGCTCACATATGAACTCTTTGGTGCGTGATCCAGGCTTACATAAACCAATTGATTGTTATCCGATAAATTAATGGAATGAAATTCAAAGGGAATATATAAAGTTTGAACTTTATCAACCTTATCAAGATAATTATCCAACCTCTGTTTCAGAAAGTCATCCCTATCGGTTTCAGCCTCCGTAACAAGATGGAGAATGATTTTCTTACAAATTATATGATTGTCTATATTAAGAAGAAAATTGCTGAGAAGTTCTCAGTGGAAATGATAATAGATGATTTTTACAAGATGAAAAGAAGGCGAGCACAATTAAACTGAAGGCTGAAGAGATATGCATGCATTTATATATAGACACACACATATATATTTTTCTTATATGAATTTCATATTTATCGAAAATATAAATTTTTGTGTCATATTTTTTGTTTCTTTTTTTTTTCATGTCTTAGGAGTTGGACGCAATAGCTGTACATGTCGTTCAATAGCTATATTTATGGGTGATCACTGGCTAAATAAAGAACTCGTTCAGATAGACGTATGTTTTTGTTATCATCTTTTGTGTTGATTAAGTTGATCTTATGATTATATTTACTTTTAATGATGCATATATTATAAAATTTTAAAGTTTGCCCCCCTAAAGAAAATTCCTAGCTCTGCCCCTGTCTTACCTCCATAGACATCTCTGCCTATAGAGATGCTGATTCGAAGAGATCCAAATAAAAAGATTTTGAAAAAATAAATCAATGCCATTAAATTCCAAGTTAGTGGGTTCAATTACCTCTAGCCATGTCTCCTGTAAAATAGTTTATTCTGAGTCATCTATCTCGTGATCCTCAATGTCAGACTTGATGCTCATATCTAACTCACTAGGGGTCTCAAGGTCTTCACTCACCTCAAACTCACGAGAGTCATTCAAAGTGGTCGGCAAAAACTGGACGTCCTTAGTGGCGTCCGTAGGTGAGCTAAATTCAGGTGCAAGGTCATGCGATAGAGACAGAGGAAAGTTACTCTCTTGTTATAGGCTAGGCAAAGGCATGTCATTGTTCAAGTTAGGCCTAGCAAGATAAGAGGGCTCAAAAGTATCATAAAGACTAACTTCAAGTATAAGAGATCCTAAACTAGAGTCAGGCTCTTGTAAATTAATATCCTCCCTATTATGATTGAAACAGTGAGAATATTTAGCAACCTTCTTTTTCATGTTCTCTATCATTTTATTAGTCTTATGATTAATCGTCTTTTCCACATGTGCACATGTAGCATCAACGAAAGCACGATAAGGGCAATTACAAGCATCATGATTGGAAGACTCACAGTAATCACAGAAAGTAGGAGATATATAAGACTGAAATGGGTCATCTGAGTTCACAAAGTAATCCTGATGGGAAGGTTTAGTATGAAAAACAGACTCGCCATAAATTTGGTATCTAAAATTGTCTTTAGCTTGATCAAATGCATAGGTATCCCAAGCCAATTTTTCAAAGAAATCACAAACCTCATCTTGAGTTCTAGATAGTAATCCTATTAAATCTCTAGGACAAATAGACTCAACATAACCTGTAGACTCTACATTTAGACCCATCACAATGACCTCACAAATTTTTCATTTTTGAAAATGTTGATTCAATTGAGCACAAAAATCATTAAGTTATGATAAATAACTCCAGAAACGTTCATGCTTGAATTATGAGAAATTGAAAACTGAAATTCTTGAGTCTCTTTTTTTTCAATTTCAAAAAAAAATTTCAATTTTTTAGGGATTTTAAGTTTTTCAAGTTTTTTGAGTTTTTTTAATTTTATAAGAAAACAAAAACAAATGAAAGACCCTAGGATACTAATTAGAAATTAACAACTAAAACCAGAAAAAAAGAAAGAAAGACACTAAAATAATTGAGTGAACAGAACAAAATAAACTAACAAAAATAAAGCTACGCCACCGAATAAAAGAATGATCAAAAAGACTCAAACATCACACAGTAACCTAGCACTGATAATAGAAAATAAGCACAAACACAAAATAAGAGTATCTTTTTTTTTGATTTTTTTTCTTTTGTTTTTGCTTCCTGCACAAATATCCAAATTGTTAGTCTTCCTTTTTCTCAGCAGAAAATAGTAACTAAAATTAAAATTAAATGGACTAAAATAAAAACCAAACAAATAAACTCTAATTAAAAATAGAAAACAAAAGAAATCTCATACGAAACTAAAACAGCAAAACTAAACTAATACACACAAAATGGAAACAGCAATCATACGAAATAAAAACCAAACGACTCAAATTAGTAAATTACGACTTGACGCAATCTAATTTCGCAACTCATCCCCGACAATAGTGCCAAAAACTTGTTAGTATTTTCTGCAAGGGTACGGTTATTGTCGTAACAATTACGGATGTCGATTCTTAGGGATGAGATTATGAAATTAGATTGCTGAAATTTTAGACCAAGCTAATATTAATGACTAAACTAATGAAATTCTAAATCGAAATATTCTGCTAATTAAACTGCAAGATTAAGATCAAAATAACGCTTGCACCAATTCATCTCCAACTGCCTTCAATTTTGGCGAAATCAAGTAAAACAGACATAGATTAACTGAGCAACAATCTTGAATAATCTGAACCCAACAAAGGAGAGCAGCAAAGAAGAATAGAACTACGATTGACGGCAATAGCAAATTAACTAAAATTACATTTGAACTGAGCAAAATAAATGCAAACCAAAAGCACAAGGAGCAAACCAGTTAAACCAAAAATACAGATCTGAAAAAGAAGCTAAACAAGAACCGAAAAAAAAAAAACTAAAAAACTTATCCCTCTGCTTCGACCTCCCTTCTAAGACCCCCGAAAACCCGCCCTTTCAATTGCTTGAAAAACCTTCCCATTGATGATGGTGATTAAGATGATGAATTTGATGGTGAATTAAAGCAAGGAGTAATGGCTGAGAGGAGGGATATGAAGAAGCAGAACAAACCCACCTGGAATAACATGGAGGCCGAAGAAGGGGGAGAAGGGAAATCAGATGCGAGCCATGCGTGGACTAAATGAAAGAAGAGAATGCAAGCTGGTTGCTGGAAAGAAAAAAACAAAGGATTAGGCCATGGTTCTGGAATAACATGGTGGCCTAACCCTGAAAGAGAAAGGGGGACGTGCTGGGGGAGAGGGATGAAGCTGGGTTCGCGAGTGAGTGAGAAATGAATGAAAGGCGTACTGGGCTGGCCCATAGACAGAAAGAGATAGAAGGGAAGAGAGGAAATGAGAGGAGGCGAACTAGGCGTGTGGCCTCCTCGGCCGCTGGGCCGAGAGAGAGAGAGAAGAGGGAAGAGAGAGAATGCGAGAAGGAAGAGGGAGGGCCGGGCTGGGCTTGCAGCTGGACCGAATTGGGCTCGGTTCTTGTCTTCCTTTTTCCTTGCTTAACTTGATCCAATTCTTGAGTTAGTTGCTTATTTTTTTTCAAATTTCCCAATTCCTTCAAAATAAATAAAATAATATTAAAATCCTAATCTAATAATTTATTTTGAGCAAATATTAGATAATAAAAGGGTATAAAATATCATAATTTATGGTTGAACAGAAGTCGAGATAAACAACAAGGAATAAACTATAAAAGCTAAAAACATGTGGCAATTACTATATACACAAATAGGAACAACATATTAGAAAGGAAAGTTCTATCCCTTAAAAATCAAAGGCAGGCTAAATACCCTTACAAGATAAGGTACTTGTAGCATACAAATAATGCCATACTTGAAACAAGAAAATATCGAGTGCCACACAACAACAAATCCTGCACTACAACAGCCAAAGGGTAGCTAAGAAGCTAGCTAACTATAATCAAGTACCTTAATCCCCCTGCCATAGGCTCTTATCCTGACTTGTGTCCTCCAACAGCCTTAAAAATTTTAAGTCCTATCTAACCAACTCATTTAAATTTTTCTTTGGACGTACTCTGCCTTTTCTACATCCTAGGAGGTTAATCATCTCACACGTCCTCACGGGAGCATCCACAGTCCTTCTCTTCACATGACCTATTGGAGCCACTTTAACCTTATTTCTAATAATCTCATTTCTGACTCTATCCACCCTCGTATAATCACAGATCCATCTAATCATTCTCATCTCTACTGCCAACAACTTCTGAGCTTGCGTTATAGAATGAGCAGTCCTTAATTCACTACCAAAAATCATCAAATTTCCCACTGTACTTTCCCACTGAAAAATTACAATAGCAAATTTTCCACTGTTTTCCCACTATGTTATATTTCCCACTGTTTTTCCATTGATTTAATTGCAGTGGCAAATTTCCCACTAAATTCCCACTAAACTCCCACTATCTAATATATAAATTGTTATTTATATTTTTTTAAGTCTTATTTCCTACTAACTTTCCACTACACTGTTTTTTTAAAATTTCCCACCCCCATATTATTTTAACTACTTTTTTGCTATTAATCCCAAAGTCCCACCAATTCTCAAAGTGAAATTTTAATTTCCCCCCCAAACTCAAGCACCCCCTCCCAATCAATCAAAAGTCACGGCCAACTAGCCAAATTGCCAGAACTTATTTTTATTATTTTTGAAACAAAATGCCAAACTTTAATTTGCAAAAAAAAAAAAAAACAAAGGGGGCTTAAGCTTCGGGGGAAACCGGAAACAGCAACTCACGTCCCCAAACTCAGACCCCCCTCTAGTTTTTCCTCAAACCCTAACACCACCAAAATTGCAGCCGTTTCCGCCACCCCACCCCCCGTGGCTGCAGGTTGGAGGTCGCCGGTGGGTGTTGTATGTGGTTGCTGGGGTCGTTCTTATCTTCTCAAGTCATCTCAGTAAATCTCTTCTGGTGGCTGGAGGTTGTCGGTGCTGCTGCTTGTTGGAGGTGGTCGTTGTTGGTGGTAGAGTCGTCGGCTGTGTTCTGTGGTGGGCGGCGGTTCTGTGGTTGGTGGAGTCGTCGGCGGTGTTCTGTGGTGGAGTCGTCGGCTCTGTTGTTGTTGGAGTATTCGGCGGTGGAGTATTCGGCTCTGTTCTTTGGTGGGGGGTGCTGTTCTGTGGTGGGCGGCACAGTACTCCGTGGCTACTGGGTGGCCGGCCGGTGCCGTGGTTGACGCATTTACGGGCTCATCTCAGTAAATCTCTTCTCTATTTCTCTGATATAGTTTAACTAGTGTGATGTTTGAATATATATTGTCAATGTTGCTTCAATTTTGTTTAATTATACAAAAGCCATTATATTTAGTTTGAATGTTGGGTGATAATATGGGATTTGTATGTTTTCTACTCCTAATTTGTCCATGTTTGATGTGAGATTGAGGATGATTAAGTAGAAAATTGACTCCAAATAGGTGTGTTGTAATTATAGAGTTGGTGGTTTTGATTGACAAACCCCAGCCAGCGAGACCACCATACTAGGTCTGCAAAAGGGGGCTAAAGAAAACAAATTCAAGGCATTCTAACAACTGGTTTCATAGATTCCCATTTGCTTTCATGCTCCACCACCCCCTTTTTGTGTTTCCATATTTATAGTTTAGTTTAGAGGTTCTATGCTAAACAAAGCTATTGTCATTAGAACATATTAATAACAACAACACCAGTTATCGTTGTTATTAGTTAAATAAATAATAGTGACCAATATATTACTAACGTCCAAATTGTTCGTCACAAAATGGAAATCATTAGCAACAAATTTGTTTCGTCGTTATTGTTCTAGGCTTATATGAAAAACCTCCAGTTATCGTTATTGTTCTAAGCTTATAGTCTAAAATTACGCTTACGCAAATATGAATGACTAGCTTTTCATCGTTAGCAATATTTTGAACAGACATATTATTTGTAAAATGTATTCACTATGCTTCCCCAATTAATCAAATAATTAAGGACTGTAATAATTGGAAACTTGTACTTTCAATATATTATTGAAGTGAACACTATTAGTTTATGGGTATCGGTTACAAAGCAAATCTTAAACTAAAAAATTATGAAAACTTCCACAACAAAAACTATAAACTTATCCTTCAAAATCAACATCATAATACATAGAACGAATTGTAAAAGGAAAGGGGAAAAAGATAAAAAATTGTGCGATGGTCTGTAATCTCCCATACCTACATAAAAGAAAAAGAGGAAAAGTTAAACTTTTAATTTGTGAAGGAAAAGCAAAATGACAACGAGATAATCATGAGGGTTCTTATGACATTTATATTCCCTCCCTAAAATCAAGTCTAGAAAAGTAGACTTAAGAAAGAATTAATACCCGTAACATATAGTTATGAAATGAGTCTGTACACTTCTTATAGACGTTTCTCAAGGACTTAGCATCAGGAAAACCATAGTCTATATCCTCTGAAAACCTTTCGGTAAAACCACACCTCATGTTTGCAACTTGCACCCACAATCAGCATCTTCTGAAAAGGAGGGAATTTAATCATTTGCTTGTGTGGTTATATTTTGATGTTATTATACCAAGTGCAACACATATGTCATAGATTCTAAATGCAAACACCAAATTTATCAATACACAACTAAAAGTAATGAATATAGATCTATTCACTTGTTAATATGGCACAATTTTATTTTAGATGTACTTGAAATGAACATGTATAGATGCAGCAATGAGAGCTACCAAGTACATATATTTGATTCTTACCATGTCATGTTGTGCTCTCTTTTCATAATTAAATCTCACAAAGCCTGAAAGAACCATCCAGTACTTAGAACAAGTAATTATACTTAAGAAACTACATCAAAGAGCATATAATTAACCCATTTAATCTAAATGCCAACCTTATAAGTATCTCTTATCCTTTTTTAAGTGTTGCGAACATATTTATATATAAATATTGAAAGTTTTTGTAAAAAACTATATTATAATTACAAATAATATAATAGAAAGTAATTATGAGAATTCTTTGAGCTTTAATGGGATAACGGTCAATTGAACAAAAAAAAGAAAACGAAATAGTTAAAATTTTTTAATGCTTGTAAAAAGTAGCTTTTCTTCCTTTTGTGGCAATTTCTAAGTTCACGATGAGCATTTTCTTCTCAGAAGCTAAATTTGGTTGTACGTACTGAGAGTAAGTATTTTCAATATTTGTTACAAAACGTCAAAACAATTGAAAGATGGTTTGGCATTTCATAAATATATTTTCATTGTCACTGCAATGTGCGCAAATTGTTTCGAGAGGTAGTTGAGCTTAACAAATTGTATGTTGTGGCTTCTGTTAGCGTTACTTTGCGGCTTTTGTTAGCATTATTTTGCTTAGATTGATGTACGATGATTAATCTTATCACACAGGATATGGAAATTCCTGCACACCGTATATGGATGACTAATAGACTTATTTTGGGTCGTAGAGGGTGTACTCATGAGTTTATTAGAGGGGTAGAAGAGTTTGATGCTTTTGCAAAGCTTCAACCAGTGTATTTAAGGGAGGGTAAATATAGGTGTCCATGCTCTAAGTGTAAGAATAAAAAGTATCTAATATCAGAAGAAGTCAAAGTCCATCTTTACAGGAGGAGTTTCATGTATGGTTATTGGTATTGGACTTCACATGGGGAGGTTGAACCAAATGTTGGGGTGAACATACATCATAGTTCTTCTAGTATGGATGTAGAGTATGATGATTATAATGGGGTTGATAGATGTGAGACCCGCATTTCTATCGTACTTGCTTATCAAATATTGTACCTGTTGGGTTGGAAAATTTTATTTTATTATCCGCCAACCTACAACTACCATACCGCCCAAGTTATTGATCTATTCAACTTTGGATCCTAAAAATAAATTTCCTAAAGTTGTGTAACAAGACAAGCCTTCGATTCCTTAAAACTCCAACCAAAGCAATTCCCAAATACGATCAGATTGTTGAATCCTGGTAACAGTCCTATAATTCACTAAATCGATCCTTAATATAATCAAAGGACCAGTAAGCCGACCAACGATTATATTTAGGAACTCGGTTTAAGATTAGAGGCCCGGGTATTCGATTATTAATACAATAGGTTGAAGTTTTGTGGTAGAATTGAATCAAAAAAAAAAAAAAGAGAGAGAGAGAGAGAGAAGGGATTAAAAGTTATCACACGCCTGAAGCCCCCCCGTGCCTCCTTCTTCCTCCTCGCGTGGCCCGATCCCTTTCCCCCCTTCTCTCTCTATCGTTCTTGTTCTGCTTCCTCACTGCACGCCTGCCATCTCCTCTTTGTCCTCGCTGCTACGCCACGCCTGACCGGACCCAAGCGACGCCACCGGTGCCGGCGTCTCCCCCCCGCCCGTGGCCGAACCATCTCGGCGCAGAACCGGCCAACACCCGGTAAATTGGTGCATGCGAAGTGAGCTCGAACCTGTTCTTCTTCTATAAATTCAATCCTCACCTAAAATTCCTCTGAATCATGCTTAATTTCTCAGAAAAATTGAGTTAGGGTTTTGGGGTTCGGTGGTGGTCGAACCTCACGCGAAGTCAGCGGACCTTCTGGGTGTGTGGAGTCCGATTTTTGACTTCAATCCAGCCAATTCTCACATGTATAGCTTGAATTCGAGGTGGGTGGACCTTTAATCCCTCCTATTTTAAGGATTTCGAATGATAGTTATATGAATCAGTTTACTGAATTAGTAGTTTGGATTGTTATTGCATGAATTCGATTATATGTGTGGACAAGCAAATGAATTAAATATTGCTATGCTAAGGCAGAACCAATATATTCTTGAAAGGTTGTTAGATGCTTTAAAATCGAGTTTTCGATGAATCTAGCTCACATTATTGCTAAACATGGCATTTAAGTTAGAAACGAAGTTGTTTTTATGATTTAGCAACCCTATTACGTTTATACGAAGCTTTCAAGTTAGAATCAAAGTTGTTTTATGATTAGGCAACCTTATTATGTTTATAAAGAGCCTTTTTAGTTAAAGACGAAGTCGCTTTGCGATTTAGTAAACGTATTACGTTTATAAGAAACTTTTAAGTTTAAAGTGAAGTCGTTCTACAAGTTAATAAACGTATTACATTTATACGAAGCTTTTAAGTCAATAATGGAGTCGTTTTACAAACTAGCAAACGTTTTACGTCTATAGGAAGTTCTTAAGTTAAAAACGAGGTCATTTTGCAAGTTAGTAGCCGTAATACGTTTATATGAAGCTTTGAAGTTAGGAACGAAATCGTTTTAAGACTTAACAAGCTTATTACGTTTTAAGAAGCTTTGAAGTTGCAAAGGAAGTCGATTTATGTGTTAATAGACTTATAACGTTTATGAGAAGCCTTAGGCTTCGAACTTAGTTTGAATTAAGCATTAACTAAACACGTTATGTTTCAAACGAGTTGCGATTTACGATTTAGCATACCTATTACATTTCAAGGAGGCTTTTAGCTAAAAAGCGATGTCATTTTATGAGTTAGCAATCGTCTTACGTTATTAAGAAGTTTTTGAGTTGAAAACAAGATCGTTTTACGATTTAGCAACCCTATTATATTTATACGAAGTATTTAAGTTGGAATTAAGTCGTTTTACGATTTGATAAACCCTTCTATGTTTGTAAGAAGTTTTTAAGTTACTTACGAAACCGATTTACGTGTTAACAGATCTTATTTCATTTATAAGAAGCTTGTAAGTTCAGGACGAAGTCGTTTTACAAACTAACATACGTATTACGTTATTAAGAAGCTTTTAAGTTGAAAACGAAATCGTTTTACGGTTTAGTAAACTTATTACGTTCATACGAAGTATTCGAGTTAGAAAATAAGTCGTTTTACGATTTGGTAAACGTGTTACCTTTATAAGAAAAACCTTGAAGTTTAAAGTAAAGTCGTTTTAAGTATTAACCAACTTATTGCCCTTGAAAGAAGCTTTTAAGTCTAAAAGGAGATCGTTTTACGAGTTAATTAACGTATTACGTTTATACGAAGCTTCTAAATTAGAAACGAAGTCGTTTTACGAATTCGTAAGCGTATTTTACAAAGTTAGTTTATACGTTAGCAAATTTAATTCGATTATAAAAAGCTTTTAAACCATTCACGAAATCGATTTATGAGATTAGTAAACTTGGCTTGTATCATGTTAATCGCTTCTGTTTAAAAGATTACAATGAGCGTTAAAAGGGCAACTGAAGGTGATTATTTACGAATCCTAGCTTTCAAGTGCTCGCTAGTAACTACCAAGTTTTGAATCGTGAGTTAGTACACTCACCATGTTTCTAAGAGGCCTTTCTTGATATTTGCCTAAAGCTAAAGTCGTAAGGAAATTACGTTTTCATGTTTTAAGTTCATAAAACTTACATATGAATACGTATAAGTATGTTTGTCTACGAAGTATGTATGTGTATTATGCTTTCATGTTTTAAGTTCATAAAACTTATATATGAGTACGTATAAGTATGTTTGTCTACGAAGGATGTATGTGTATTATACGTATAAGTATGTTTGTCTACGAAGTATGTATGTGTATTATGCTTTCATGTTGTAAGTTCATAAAACCTATATATAAATACGTATGAGCATGTTTATCTACTAAGTATGTATGTATATGAATTTCATAAGTTCCTAAGACCTATATATGAATCAATATGAGTATGTATGTGAACGTATGGTTATGCTTATGTCTATGTGTACGTAGAGGAGCTACTCTAGAAACTTTAAGCTTAAGTCTGAGACCCAGGGATGGTGGCTTAGTTCCCGCCTGGTATCACATATGTTACGTTATGATAGATTCAGGGATGGTGGTTTGATTCCCGCCTGAAGTCTAAGTATGAAATTACGTCTCAGCATAGTATGATGTCTGTCCGGATAGGCGTATGTTGCCGCTCGAGTTTGGCCGACTCGGATGGCAGTAACAAAGTACCTCTAAGAGTCTAGTCTCCTCATCTACGTGATTATGTTACTATGTATGATTTCCGGTAAGTGAAACTTATGCGTAAAACCCTTTTATGCTATGTTTCCGGGTTTGCGTAACTTTATTATGTTAAGTCAACGCATTATGGTTTCTTCTAAAAGTTAAGCCTTTTGGTATGATTATTCCTTCACTCGGTTTATGGTTCGAATATGATGTATTATGTGAAAGCTCTTTAACTAAAATGAATTACGAAAGGCTTGCGTAAGTTAATATGTATTTTAAGTATGTTTTGGGAGAGAGGGTTTACTCACTGAGCGGTGGTTGCTCATCCCCATTACTTTTCCCTTTTTCCCCAGATCTACAGGTATGTGACTGATGCGTGGAGTACAACAAGGATGGACTTGCTTGGTTTGATTGTGACGTAATTATGTAATATTGAATATGTTGTAAGGTTATGTAATTATTTAACTTCTTGTAAAGTTTATGAAAAATAGAAAGCTCTGTATACTCCCGGCGTGTGGCCCGTAGAGTTGTGGACTCCAGCGTGTAGCCGTTGAGATGTTAGGTGTTATATAGTACCATTATGTATTGCAGGGTTATTATGTAAGGCTTTAAGCCTGGGAAATGGTCAGTTTTTAGGGGAAACTCTGGCCGTTTTGCCCCAGAAATTAAGAAAATTCTAGCATTTCTAGCCCTAGGGTTAAACTCAAGGCCCAATTAGGTTATAGTGGCTTAAGTTTTAAACTTTGAGTCTCTCTTATGTTATGTTTCAAATAGGTTTAAGCAAGTTGCCTTAACAGTCTTTCCCCAGGGGAAGGCTGTGGCGTGTAACACGACCCGCCTGAGGTCGGGGGTGTTACATTTGATGGTATTAGAGCTATAGGGTTTTCTAAAAGGATAAAAGAAAATGAGATTTGACTCGCCGATATGTTTTTATATGCTAAGAGTTATATGTTATGTGCTACGTGTTATGTGCTATGCGATGTATGTTGTATATTAAGTGTTAAGTGTTAAGTGCTAAATTGTTGTAAGCTTACTAGGAGGGGGTTGATGGAAATTCCTCTATAAGTAGTATATGTATATGGTGCACATAAGTGACCTGGAGTCTTGTTACGAGTGTAGGAGTTAAGATAGTATACGATATGTCGGAAGAGAGGCGAAATCCCCCTCCACCTCCGCCTCCAAATGATGGGATGGAGATGCTCATTAAATTTTTGAAGCTTAAGCCACCTACGTTTGACGGAGCACCGGACCCAATTCAGTATGAGCACTGGAAGAGGAAGATTGAGGGATTGTTTGAGGTTATGGAGTGTCCTGCTAATTATAAGGTGAAGTTCGCAGCTCACTTATTTGAGAAAGATGCTAGCTTTTGGTGGGATACGGTTAAGCCAAAAGAAGGCGAACAACTACTAACTTGGGCAGAGTTCAAGGTGTTATTCGATAAAAAATACTATCCTAAGGAGGTAAAATGGGCGAAGGAGCAGGAATTTTTGGACCTAAAGCAAGGAAAAATGCCAGTTATTGAGTATATGTCTAAGTTTAATGAATTGAGTAGGTTTGCTCCTCATCAAGTGGCGAATGAGGAAATGAAAATGGAACGATTTGAGAGAGGCCTCAAATCTAAGTTAAAGACAAACATCGCTGTACTAACATTCCCAAATCTCCAAACGATGTACCAAAAAGCTATCAAAGTGGAGCGTGTTATAGAGGAGTCTGAGGCATCTGAGATGGCTATGCAACAAAAAGGGAAGCGCGAAGTTGAGAGCTCACAAGGAGAGGTGCGTGGAAATGGGAGGAAGTCTAATTCCAGTCGACGGCCTGAAAGGAACCGCCCTCCATATAAGCCAAGGCCTCGATGTGATACATGTGGCAAGCTCCACAATGGGCCTTGTGCAAGGTTAACTGGAGCATGCTTTGGGTGTGGAGAGATTGGGCATTACCAAAACCAATGTCTAAAGAAAGTACAGGAAAACATGCAAGCCAATCAAAGGACTGAGCCAGTAAGTAGGCAAGGCGGCAACAATCTCCAAGCAAAGAAATGACTCCACCAATCTCATAACTCCATGACGTGAATGAAAGTCGGTAAGAAATCTTTCTTTTAAGTACTTCCTTTTATATAAGTATATATGGATTTATTTCGTATCATGTGACCAAAGCGTGTAAGTTTCGAGGACGAAACTTTTTATAAGTGGGGGAGAAATGTGAGACCCGCATTTCTATCGTACTTGCTTATCAAATATTGTACCTGTTGGGTTGGAAAATTTTATTTTATTATCCGCCAACCTACAACTACCATACCGCCCAAGTTATTGATCTATTCAACTTTGGATCCTAAAAATAAATTTCCTAAAGTTGTGTAACAAGACAAGCCTTCGATTCCTTAAAACTCCAACCAAAGCAATTCCCAAATACGATCAGATTGTTGAATCCTGGTAACAGTCCTGTAATTTACTAAATCGATCCTTAATATAATCAAAGGATCAGTAAGCTGACCAACGATTATATTTAGGAACTCGGTTTAAGATTAGAGGCCCGGGTATTCGATTATTAATACAATAGGTTGAAATTTTATGGTAGAATTGAATCAAAAAAAAAAAGAGAGAGAGAGAAGGGATTAAAAGTTATCACACGCCTGAAGCCCCCCCGTGCCTGCTTCTTGCTCCTCGCGTGGCCCGACCCCTTTCCCCCCTTCTCTCTCTGTCGTTCTTCTTCTGCTTCCTCACTGCACGCCTGCCATCTCCTCTTTGTCCTCGCTGCTACGCCACGCCTGACCGGACCCAAGCAACGCCACCGGTGCCGGCGTCTCCCCCCGCCCGTGGCCGAACCATCTCGGCGTAGAACCGGCCAACACCCGGTAAATTGGTGCATGCAAAGTGAGCTCGAACCTGTTCTTCTTCTATAAATTCAATCCTCACCTAAAATTCCTCTGAATCATGCTTAATTTCTCAGAAAAATTGAGTTAGGGTTTTGGGGTTCGGTGGTGGTCGAACCTCACGCGAAGTCAGCGGACCTTCTGGGTGTGTGGAGTCCGATTTTTGACTTCAATCCAGCCAATTCTCACACGTATAGCTCGAATTCGAGGTGGGTGGACCTTTAATCCCTCCTATTTTAAGGATTTCGAATGATAGTTATATGAATCAGTTTACTGAATTGGTAGTTTGGATTGTTATTGTATGAATTCGATTATATGTGTGGACAAGCAAATGAATTAAACATTGCTATGCTAAGGCAGAACCAATATATTCTTGAAAGGTTGTTAGATGCTTTAAAATGGAGTTTTCGATGAATCTAGCTTACATTATTGCTAAACATGGCATTTAAGTTAGAAACGAAGTTGTTTTTATGATTTAGCAACCCTATTACGTTTATACGAAGCTTTCAAGTTAGAATCAAAGTCGTTTTATGATTAGGCAACCTTATTATGTTTATAAAGAGCCTTTTTAGTTAAAGACGAAGTCGCTTTGCGATTTAGTAAACGTATTACGTTTATAAGAAACTTTTAAGTTTAAAGTGAAGTCGTTCTACAAGTTAATAAACGTATTACGTTTATACGAAGCTTTTAAGTGAATAATGGAGTCGTTTTACAAACTAGCAAACGTTTTATGTCTATAGGAAGTTCTTAAGTTACAAAACGAGGTCATTTTGCAAGTTAGTAGCCGTAATATGTTTATATGAAGCTTTGAAGTTAGGAACGAAATCGTTTTAAGACTTAACAAGCTTATTACGTTTTAAGAAGCTTTGAAGTTGCAAAGGAAGTCGATTTATGTGTTAATAGACTTATAACGTTTATGAGAAGCCTTAAGCTTCGAACTTAGTTTGAATTAAGCATTAACTAAACACGTTATGTTTCAAACGAGTTGCGATTTACGATTTAGCATACATATTACATTTCAAGGAGGCTTTTAGCTAAAAAGCGAAGTCGTTTTATGAGTTAGCAATCGTTTTACGTTATTAAGAAGTTTTTGAGTTGAAAACGAGATCGTTTTATGATTTAGCAACCCTATTATATTTATACGAAGCATTTAAGTTGGAATTAAGTCGTTTTACGATTTGATAAACCCTTCTATGTTTGTAAGAAGTTTTTAAGTTACTTACGAAATCGATTTACGTGTTAACAGATCTTATTTCATTTATAAGAAGCTTGTAAGTTCAGGACGAAGTCGTTTTACAAACTAACATACGTATTACGTTATTAAGAAGCTTTTAAGTTGAAAACGAAATCGTTTTACGGTTTAGTAAACTTATTACGTTCATACGAAGCATTCGAGTTAGAAAATAAGTCGTTTTACGATTTGGTAAACGTGTTACCTTTATAAGAAAACCTTGAAGTTTAAAGTAAAGTCGTTTTAAGTATTAACCAACTTATTGCCCTTAAGAGAAGCTTTTAAGTCTAAAAGGAGATCGTTTTACGAGTTAATTAACGTATTACGTTTATACGAAGCTTCTAAATTAGAAACGAAGTCGTTTTACGAATTCGTAAGCGTATTTTACAAAGTTAGTTTATACGTTATCAAATTTAATTCGATTATGAAAAGCTTTTAAACCATTCACGAAATCGATTTATGAGATTAGTAAACTTGGCTTGTATCATGTTCATCGCTTGTGTTTGAAAGATTACAATGAGCGTTAAAAGGGCAACTGAAGGTGATTATTTACGAATCCTAGCTTTCAAGTGCACGCTAGTAACTACCAAGTTTTGAATCGTGAGTTAGTACACTCACCATGTTTCTAAGAGGCCTTTCTTGTTATTTGCCTAAAGCTAAAGTCGTAAGGAAATTATGTTTTCATGTTTTAAGTTCATAAAACTTATATATGAATACGTATAAGTATGTTTGTCTACGAAGTATGTATGTGTATTATGCTTTCATGTTTTAAGTTCATAAAACTTATATATGAATACGTATAAGTATGTTTGTCTACGAAGTATGTATGTATATTATGTTTTTATGTTTTAAGTTCATAAAACCTATATATGAATACGTATAAGCATGTTTATCTACTAAGTATGTATGTATATGAATTTCATAAGTTCCTAAGACCTATATATGAATCAGTATGAGTATGTATGTGAACGTATGGTTATGTTTATGTCTATGTGTACGTAGAGGAGCTACTCTAGAAACTTTAAGCTTAAGTCTGAGACCCAGGGATGGTGGCTTAGTTCCCGCCTGGTATCACATATGTTACGTTATGATAGATTCAGGGATGGTGGTTTGATTCCCGCCTGAAGTCTAAGTATGAAATTACGTCTCAGCATAGTATGATGTCTATCCGGATAGGCGTATGTTGCCGCTCGAGTTTGGCCGACTCGGGATGGTAGTAACAAAGTACCTCTAAGAGTCTAGTCTCCTCATCTACGTGATTGTGTTACTATGTATGATTTCCGGTAAGTGAAACTTATGCGTAAAATCCCTTTTATGCTATGTTTCCGGGTTTGCGTAACTTTATTATGCTAAGTCAATGCATTATGGTTTCTTCTAAAAGTTAAGCCTTTTGGTATGATTATTCCTTCACTCGGTTTATGGTTCGAATATGATGTAATTGTGTGAAAGCTCTTCAACTAAAATGAATTACGAAAGGCTTGCGTAAGTTAATATGTATTTTAAGTATGTTTTGGGAGAGAGGGTTTACTCACTGAGCGGTGGTTGCTCATCCCCATTACTTTTCCCCTTTTCCCCAGATCTACAGGTATGTGACTGATGCGTGGAGTACAACAAGGATGGACTTGCTTGGTTTGATTGTGACGTAATTATGTAATATTGAATATGTTGTAAGGTTATGTAATTATTTAACTTCTTGTAAAGTTTATGAAAAATAGAAAGCTCTGTATACTCCGGGCGTGTGGCCCATAGAGTTGTGGACTCCGGTGTGTAGCCGTTGAGATGTTAGGTGTTATATAGTACCATTATGTATTGCAGGGTTATTATGTAAGGCTTTAAGCCTGGGAAATGGTCAGTTTTTAGGGGAAACTCTGGCCGTTTTGCCCCAGAAATTAAGAAAATTCTAGCATTTCTAGCCCCAGGGTTAAACTCAAGGCCCAATTAGGTTATAGTGGCTTAAGTTTTAAACTTTGAGTCTCCCTTATGTTATGTTTCAAATAGGTTTAAGCAAGTTGCCTTAACAGTCCTTCCCCAGGGGAGGGCTGTGGCGTGTAACACGACCCGCCTGAGGCCGGGGGTGTTACAATAGATTACAAACCATGGTCGATGATATTATGGGAGTACGTCAAGAAAATGAGTATGAGCCTCCAAATCCAAGTGCCCAGAGGTTTTATGATAAACTTAATGCAGCTCAACAACCCTTGTGGCTTGGATGTAATAATCACACTGAGTTGTCTCTTGCTTTGAGAATAATGAGTATTAAATCTGATTATAATATGTCTCAAAGTTGTTTTGATGAAGTAGCTCAACTCATGAAAAAGGCATGCCCCCCCAACAACTTTGTTCCTTCTAATTTCTCCGAGGCTAAGAAGTTGGTGAAAAAACTTGGTCTGAGTGTCATGAAAATAGACTCTTGTCGTAATGGTTGCATGCTATATTTCAAGGATGATGAATCTTTAGAGAAATGTAAGTTTTGTGATGCTCCTAAATGGCAAGCTAGCAAGTCCAGCAAAGGGTCTCGTAAAAAAGTTCCCTTTGCAAGGATGCATTACTTTCCTCTCATTCCCAGACTACAAAGATTGTATGTCTCCCGTAGTTCTGCTGAACATATGAGGTGGCATCATGTTAATCGAAGGGAGGAAGGGGTATGTGTCACCCATCTGATGGAGAAGCTTGGAAGCAGTTTGATCAGTTACATACAGATTTTGCTTCTGAGTCTCGTAATGTTAGATTGGGGTTATGTGCAGATGGTTTCACTCCATTTGGTTAAAGTTCCAAGACTTATTCATGTTGGCCTGTCATTATCACTCCATATAACCTTCCTCCTGAAATGTGTATGACGACACCTTACATGTTTTTAAGTTGCATAATTCCAGGTCCAAAGAATCCCAAGGGTAAAATTGATGTGTATTTACAACCTTTGATTGATGAATTAAAAACTCTATGAGATGGTGTGTTGACATATGACATTTCAAAGAAGCAAAACTTTCAAATGAGGGCCGCACTACTTTGGACAATCAATGACTTTCCTGCATATGGTATGTTGTCTGGGTGGAGTACTCATGGGAAGTTGGCATGTCCAATATGTATGCATATGTCAAAGGCATTTTGGTTGGGGAAGGGAGGGAAAGCATCATGGTTTGATTGCCATCGTTGTTTCTTACCTATGCATCATTCATTTAGAGGACATACAGATGAGTTTAAAAGGGACAAAGTGGATAGAAGTAGACCCCCTAAATGCTTGTCAAGTGAACAAATATGGCAACATGTCTCGCAATTACCTACTATAGTTGAGAATGCTGAATTTGTAGTGGAGGGTTTTGGGGAGAGGCATAATTGGACCAAGAAGAGTATCTTTTGGGAGTTGCCACATTGGAAGACCAATTTGTTGCGCCATAATCTTGATGTAATGCACATTGAGAAAAATTTCTTTGACAATATATTCAATACCGTCATGGATGTTAAAGGTAAAACAAAAGACAATGTGAAAGAAAGAATGGACTTAGTTGAGCATTGCAAGCGGCCAGAGTTAGAGTTACGTGTTGGTCCTAATGGCAAGGTTGTTAAACCAAAAGCAAACTTTACCTTTACACTAGAGCAAAAAAGGGCTTTGTGCGAATGGGTTGAAAAGTTGAAAATGCCAGATGGATATGCTTCTCATATGTCCAATTGTGTTGATATGAGCAATGCTACATTGTCGGGGATGAAAAGTCATGATTGTCATGTATTTATGGAATCCTTACTTCCGACTGCTTTGAATGCATTACCGGAGTATGTACGGAAGACTCTAACTAAATTGAGTCAATTTTTTAAAGATTTATGCTCAACTGTTTTGCGCGAGGACAAGCTGCTAGAAATGGAGCAAAATATTCCCGTGATTCTTTGTGAGTTAGAGCGTATATTTCCTCCTGGATTCTTTAATGTAATGGAGCATTTACCCATTCATTTGCCAAAAGAGGCACTAATTGGAGGCCCTGTGCAGTATCGGTGGATGTATCCTTTTGAGAGGTAAGTAGACATTGATGTCTTATAGTTATAGAACTATATACATTTTTTTAGGTACTTTATTGACACATCTTCTTACAGATTTCTCGGAAAGCTTAAGAAAATGGTAAAGAATAAGGCTCGTGTTGAAGGCTCTATATGTGAGGCGTATTTATACATGGAGACCACATATTTTTGTTCATATTATTTTGAGTCTCATGTGCCATCTATGAGGACCAGATGCAGACGAAATGAATACGAGCTCCATGATGAGGGTGTTCAACCAACGCTTTCCATTTTCGAGCCACAAGGTCGTTCGGCAGGGAAGCCAGGAAAGCGATACCTGAATGAACAAGAGTATAAGGCTGCCCACTTGCATATCTTGTTAAATTGTGTGGAGGTTGAACCTTATATAGAGTGAGTGATATGCACTACTAAAGTCTGTTTGGAAAACTGTTTCCTTATAGTTTGACTTTTACGTGCAAGTTAATCATATCACTAAAAATGCAGGTTTTTTAAACAACAAAAACGAGGGTATGCAAGCTCATTTTTATCTGACGAGGTTTTAGATAGGATGATTGCAAATGAATTTATACCATGGTTTAGAGACAATGTAAGTTTCCAATAGAATATATAATAGTAGTTCATATGAAAAGTATTACTTTTGATAGGGATTAACTGTGTGGTTTCTTTTGTGATATAGGTTAAACAACTTCAACTAGGAGATGTGCAGTATTATCCTTACTTATGCCAAATAGCCATGGGCCCTAAACGAGTTGTGAACACATATCATATTTACTTTGTTAATGGCTACAAATTTCACACTCACGAATGGAGTCAAGGGAGAACAACAATGAATTGTGGAGTTTGTGTCACTGGAACAGGAGAAGGGGAGTTTGAAAATGAATATTATGGTATTCTTATAGAGGTAATTGAAATAGAATATCCAAGTGAACCTCTTAAGAAATGTGTGTTGTTCAACTGTGACTGGTTTGATCCGACTCCAAATCGTGGCATGAGGGTGAACAAAAGCTATGGAATAGTAGAGATTCGACATGATAGGCGATATAACAAATATGATCCTTTCATATTAGCTTATGTTGCAACCCAAGTGTATTACATGTCTTATCCACGAAAAACAAGGGACAAATTACCTTGGTGGGTTGTCATTAAAAGCAAACCAAGATCTAGAGTGGATAACCAATACACATTGCCAGTGGCATATCAAGAGGATAACATGTCTGACGTGAATTTTATGGCAGACCATGATGTATCCATTGAAAACTAGCGACGTGATCTTGGACACTATGAAGATATTGATGTAAATATACTTGATGTGAGTGAAACAAGGGAAGAAGAGGAGCACGACGAAGAGGAGGATGACGAGGTAGAGGCGGAGGATGAGGATTTTGAGGATTTCATTAGCGATGAAGATGAGGAATTAGCTGTTGGTGATATGTGTTTGGATGATAGTGAGGATGAAGATGATGATCCAGATTCAGATGATGAGTAATGTTTTTCTATTAAATTTGCGCAATTTATGCTGTTGACTTCTATTGTTAATTTCTTATTCTATCTATGAACACCTATGACTATTATGTCTAATTATAGTTTGAATGCAGTTGTCGTTTAATTTATCTAATTTGAATATTGTTATGTTTACTAATGTACATGTGAATGATCTTGCATATATTTTTTAAGTTATAATGTCAGGGTCAACTTCAAGTAAAGGTTTAGCTAAAGGAGGTCGTAGACTTATTCGCCTCGTGAATTCCAGACCAACACCTTTAAATAATACACCAAGCGCCAGTGCCAGTGCCAGTCCTACCCCTACCCCCCACACAACCTCAAATCCTAACCGTACTTATCCCCTTTGTAATTCACATGGTAGCCCTTTTTCATCCCCTAGAATCCAAACTTCAGTTTTTAACTCTGAGGAATCACCACAACTTAATGTGGATGCTTGTCGTAGTATTTCTTCTGCAATACAATTAGAAAATCTTCCAAATCTTGATTCCTCAACTGAAGTGAACAGTACAAGAAGAGGAAAGACTCAGATTTGGCCAGATGGAAAAGGGTAAGAGTACTATAAAGCTTGAGTTTCATTTAAATAAATTCTGATATCATAGTCTTATGTTTTATAATAAATGTTTCTTTTGTAGATTGTTTTTTCCAGAGTTTCATGGGAAAGTTGTTCGAAAAATCACTGAAATTTATGAGGGAAAATATGATGTTGCTTATCCTTCATGGGGGAAGATTCCTCAATCGGTTCGTGATATCTGGTTTAATGAACTCAAGGCAAGTAACTTAAAGATTTCTTTGTAGTTACAACTTTTCATCTCTAATTTATGATTGAAATTTAATAGCCCATGTCATGGTTTGCACATCTTAATAATATTATATGATGTATTTTAGAAATACTAGTGGTGGGAAGAGCATCATGAAGTGGAGATAAGACAATGCTTTGAGTTTCGTGGTAGTGAGACACTAAAGGATACATTTAAAGAAGTTCGAAAGAAACCTGATACGCGCCCACAATGGTTAGATGAAGCTATTTGGAAAGAGCTATGGGCATATTGGAATTCAAATACTTTCAAAAAGAAGAGTGACGCTGCAAAACTGAATCGTGCCTCAACAACGGGTGTTGGTTCTTCTGTTCATACTGGTGGTTCCATTCCAATTAATGTGCATAAGAAGAAGATGGTAATGTGTTGTAACGTTTATATGTCCCTATTACATATTCTTTATGATTCTTATGATGGCATGTTATAGTTATGAAACTGAAATCAAGTTGGTAGTTGGACAGCTTGAGGATGAACTAATGAGTGCTTTTAAGGTTCTTGGTGGTCGGTGTTGTGTGAGGAGGAAACTTGAGTTGTGATTGACCGCAATCGTGTGGATTGCGAGGCCATTTGTGACTTATTGGTAGATTCTGCCAAGTTGAATTGCGAAGTGCTTGAATGTGTTATGTGTGAACCCTTTTCCTTTATGTCATTAGGCTTTATCATATGTCCGGATGTTGCTAGGCTTTTATTTCCTTCATTATTATGAACTTTATTGGTTGGCATGCTCCGGGTGAGTGACCCGTAGAGTTGTAAACTCCGGCGTGTAGCCGTTGAGCTTGTTTTAGAATTTATGTACTTCTATTCAGTGCAGGTATTTATTGTAAGGGTTGTAGCCTGAAAAATGGTCAGTTTTCAGGGAAAACTCTGTTCGTTTTGTCCTAGAAGTTAAGCCGAAAGTAAGAAACTGTTAGCATCACTAGCCCTAGGGGTTGGGGGTATTACACTTATGATATCTTATTTGCTTATATTTGCTATGTTTGTTGGAATTAAGACAATAAGGGAAATGCCATTCTCACATTTTGCCTACGTTTGCCATGACTATTTTATTTTAGCTCTCTTTATTCAAGTTTTCTTTTGCGTCTATGTTTTGAACATTAATAATATATATTACCTAATCATAGTTCATCATATGTGTCAAAAGATTGATGAAGGCGAGACTCCTACTGTGAGCAAGTTATACCTTCGCGTACATCAAACCAAAGGTAGCCAATGGGTGGATGACAAATCAAAAGCTGCTTATGTAAGTTGCTTCGTATCTTTATATTTAAGCTCATTTTTCTATTTGTTATGTACAACTAATTTGTAAATGGAACACTTTTTTAGGAAAAGTATGTAGAAAAGCTCTCCGAGACTCAAGCAACTCAATCAACTCAAGCTACATTTGACGGTTCTACCCCATCGACCCCAAGTGAACCTTCTTATGATGAGCAAATGAAAATTTGGATTGATGCGAATGGTTTGACAAAGCGGGGTTGTCTTTGCGGGTTTGGACCCGAAGGAGACATTTACACAAATTCTCAAGGCTCATGTTCCATCCAAAATCGTGGTAAGGCTTATACAAATACATTTGCTACTTTAGTTGATGAAAACAAAAGGCAAAAGATTGAGTTAGATAGTCAAAAGAAGGTTTTGGATGATGTACAAGAAAAACTAACTTTGGAGCAAGCTAAAAGCAAGAAACAAACAAAGAAGGTTCACAAATATGCCAAGGCAACTCAAGATATACAAGCACAAATGTTTCAATGGCACTCCCTTATGAAGACCATCCTTCCTAATCTCCCCCCACCTATGCCGGTGATAGATTCATTGAGTGAGAGTGAGGATGCTGGGGAAGATGAGAATGATGATGATGGTGGTGGTGGTGTGGATGAATGATATTTGGGTTTGAATGTCCTATTTTGTACACCCAAGTGAACCTTTTTTTGATGGTTAGATCAATGTTTGTATATTTTGATACTCATATGCATCTCTAAAAGTTAGCATTTTGTAGTTTGGGACTCTGTTTGGGTTATGTGTTATTTGGCATTCATATGTTATTTGGGTTTGAATGGCTTATTTTGTTAGTTGGGACTCTATTTTGTTATGTAAGCAAGCTTAGTATAATCTTGAAGGAACCAGTTGGTTGGTACATTCGAATGTGGTTAATGTACCAGTGATATTTGTAGTACATGTGTTTTTATTTGACAGGCGTATATATGATGTATTGTTTAGTATTACGTTAACAGGTGTATGTACATGTGCGTATTTACACAAATTTTTGATCAAACTGCTGTTGATTTTTTTCCCACTGTTTTCCCACGGTAAATCTAATCATGAAATTTTCCCACTATTTTCCCCTATTCTGACTGCAGTGGGAAATTTTCCACTGTCATTGGCCGGTGAGAAATTTCCTACTACATTATTACAGTGGGAAATTTCCCACTGCATTGATGGCAGTGGGAAACTTCCCACTGTTTTAATTACAGTGGGAAATTTTCCCACTGAAGTACACTTTGTGGGAAAATCTCCTGCGTGGAGCCATAGTGGGTGAACAGTGGGAAATTTTCCCACCGTATGTGCAACCGGTGGGAAACGGCTTTTTCCTACCTGGGTTTTTCCCATTGGCATCTGCAGTGGGAAAACAGTGGGAAATGACCATTTCCCACTGAATATTTACTGTTTCCCACTGAATTTACAGTGGAAAAATCGTTGATTTTTGGTAGTGATTTAAATGCCCGTCATTGTTGAAATTTAACCCCTTTGAACTATTGTGAATTAATATTTTTATCCTAACGTATGTATTTGCATTAATTTTTACTCCCTTTAACTATTTACAAAATAATATTTGACACCAAAATTACAAAATACCTGTCATCATTGAAAATTTGAAATTATAGATATTCAAGGAAGAAAATAAAAAAAATCTTATTAAAATAAGTGCAAACTAAGAAAAAGTAAGAACATTAGGAAAATAAAGTTCAAACAAGATGTAATCGTTTTCTTATGAGCAATATCATGAAAATTAAGAAAAATAAATTATAAAGATAGAAATTAGTTTAACTTATTTAAAAAATAGGAACATCAACTACACAAATTAATAGATTGAATAAATCATAATGAATAAAAAAATTAAATAGTCGGCTAATTAAATTGATAAAAACACTCAATTTTCGAATTAGCTAGTTCAAAAAAGTTGGTCAGCTGCTAATTAACCAAGAGTGAAAATTTAAGTCTTTTTTTAGAATAGTGAAAACAAAAAGTTTCTACAAATTTATTGCTTTGTTTCTGTCTTAAATCTCCTAATTTATAATTGTACAAAAAAATTGGGAAGCAAATTGAGAAATCCTAACCACAATAATAGAATTCCAATAGAATTGAGTAGCTTTTAATTACAACTGGAATAGCTTTTAATTACAACTTTGGTTTTTTTTTTTTTTTTTGGGGCGTAATGTTAGGAGTATTAGTAAGTGTAATAAATCTAATCGAATAATGCAGTAAAGGACTTTTGGTCAAATTTTCTGTACGTATGTTTTTAAAAAAAAAAATTTTGCATTCTAAAAATCTAATAATGTTTGGTAATTTTTTAGATGTACTCTTACTCTACATAAATTATTGGCACTCACATTTCATCATTTTCACAATTTTAGCTATCATTTTTTAAAATTTATTTTTTCCTATTTTATACTTTTCATACTTTTTTATGAATTTAATCACATTTTCTTACTTTATCTCTAAGTTATATGTCTAACAAATTAATGCAAATAGATAGGGATTAACGAAAATTATGCGTGGTAGCTGGAGGGTGGGAGGAGCAAAACCCTCGTAGAAGCTGTCAAGTATTTGTTCAATTTACACGCTGTACTAGACTTGAGATATTTACAAGTGATGGGAGTGAGTTGGTTTTGTTCTAAGATTGTGCTACATCTCATTTTATGACAGTTTATTATTGGAAGAAATCTAATGTCTAATATCTAATCTAATATAATATATAAAAATTGATTACATAGGTTGTTTGAGTACTATTTATCGTGTTACGATTTGTTAATTTGTTTTTTATTTTAATTTTATAGACTTCTAATTAATTATTGAAAATAGATGACACAGCGCATCATGCCTCGAAAAAAATAAATACAGTGTAATTGACATGTCTATGCTTGATGCATGGATGTTTACTATATTCTTACATGCATGAATACACTCATCTTTGTCAGGAAATATTAACTGCTAAAAGAAAACTATTATTTATTTTCTCAAGAAAAGTTTGCATTGCAACAAAAAATGAAATATATATTTGGAAGTAAAATTATACTATTTGCAATGACATAAAATGTTAATGGTTTTTTTGAGAAAGGTTTTCCATGAAGCTAAATAATAAGCGTCTTGCCATAAGACACTTTTTAAGTGTCTTACTTTTGCTTAAAAATCATATTATCATATGTTTAAATTGATAAAAAAGGTATAATTGAACCGTGGAAGCACAGTACAAGTTATAAAATGTGTAAAATCATCTTTTTATCCATAATCTACCACCTTTCTAAAATACATATATCAGATGCCCACATAGATAGGGTTGATCTGATTATGGTCTTATTTAATATTTTATCGGCGTAACTGACAAGTATTTAAGTTTAGCAAATTCATAATTAAGCATAATCATTAAAAATTAGGGATTTTAAATAATAAAATATATTAATTTTTGATGACGCAAGACATTTAAAAATATCTTCTTTCCATGAATGTACAGTTGTATATATTTTTAAAGTTTGTTAGTATAGCTTAGAATATATTTTAATTTTAATTAAAAGTATACGTTCCTCAATTGACTTAATTCAAACAAAAGGATTAGGAACATAAGTCTTTTATGTTGTATAAAAGGCTTTTATAAATATATCCGTCCATGTGGCAAAGATCATATTGACAATGAGTATAATATTTTCTAAGCCTTGTCCTATCAGAATTAGAGTTAGGAAAAGCTGACCCGACATGATTACCGATCCGAAACGATCGACACGAAGTTAATTGGGTTTGGGTACAAATTTTCGACTCGTTTAATTAAATGGGTTGACACATTCAACCCGTTTAATTAAATGGGTTAGGTTCAAGTTGATATTCTCGACACGAAAAAGTACATATTTAACCCGTTTAATTACATGAGTTAAATAAGTCAACTCATTTTTCCATTTATCAGATATCAGTTTGCTTCTTATTAGACAATTAAGAGTATAAAATTTTTTAAAAATTGTGAATTATGACGAATCAGGGGAATTTTAAAGAGTAATTATTTAATATGATATGTAAACTTAATTTTTAACACTGTAATTAAGTATTAGTTGAAAATATTAAATGTGTAAATAGTTAATTAGACGACTGAATTTAGCCTGTTTATCTTAAACGGGTTAAGCGGGTCAAACCGTTTAAAAATTAAATGGGTATAGGTCAAGGTTTTTCAACCCGTTTAATAAACCGGTTAGGTTCAGGTCGAGGAATTCTCAATCCGTTTGAGTTCGACATGAACACGCCAGCTCTAATCAGAATGTTGTTATTTTGATAATAGTTTTATTTTTGCGTGTAATATATAAGGATTTGAAATGAATATTATTTTTATATTTGTACATGTTGTAATGTAAAATAATGCTTCACTTCAACGTTTAATACAACTTCTATCCTTTATCACTGGGGATGAGACATCTCTGGATATCAATTAGTAAAAGAGACTAAATAGTTTTAAATTATCATTTGCAGATAATTTAGTATTAAATAAGTGTTGTTATAGTGATTGTTACTATATAATAACCACCACAATTAAAATAGTCTTGAATGTTCATTTATCTTTTATTGATCTGAACCGTTGATTTTATTTTTCTTATTAAATAGTTTGAAATATATATTGAAAATCATAGAAAATATGTAAATAATGATAAGAATAATTTTTATGTCACAGTGTCTGCTTGTTCTCAAATAATATTAAAGACACAAACTAAATTTTCTTTTAAAAAAATGATTTGCATATTTCTGGTCGGCCGACGCCTAATTTTCCAGCTAGACTCACATTCTCTCTCTTTGTCTGGTTGTCGGTGACTCGCAGTCTCTCTCTTCCTCTTTCCGGCGAATGGGTTGCATTCTCTCTGTTTTTCTGGCTACCGGTGACTCCAATCTCTCTCTCCCTCTTTCCGGTGCCTAGGGTGTTCAGGGTTGATAAATAATTGCCGTCTTGTCCTCCTCTCGAACCTCTCTATCATACTGGGGGGGCTCCCATCATATTCCGGCGTCCCCTGGCCAGTGTTCTTCGTTGCCGGCGGTGCCGGCAATGTTTACGCGAGAAGACAAGCGGTAGCTAGGCTGGTGGAGGTGCAGGGTTGCCTGATGGTTGTGTTTTTTTTTGGTGGATTAAAATGGTTTAGAAGGTGTAATAAATGTATACCCAGAGCATTGAAGAGACGGCTGGCTGAATGGTGTGGGTGATGCTTGTGTAATCTTACAGCTTAGGTTTGAATATTGGCAATGGCAAATTTGGACATTCTTCCTTTTAAATGGTGCGTATTGTTTTAAGGCAAATAGGACATGTTATTCTATATTTTTTTTTTTTTATGGAAATGGAATTTCTCATATAATTAAACAGAATTAAGTCCAATTATAAGGCAAAATCTTATTTATTTATTTTACTTTTTTTTAATTAATCTCTAATGACAACTTTATTTGTTCTGGAACTCCTTTTACAAACCATAGTGCATCACTTATATAAATTTATGAAGTGCTTTACCTATGCTCCACTAATTGGATATGAACATTAACCTCATAAAAACTTCTAAGATGGATTCTGCATTGAAGAGTTTTGGTGAACATGATGAAAGAAAAGTTGATCAGATAAGTTCAAAGATTCCAATTTTAATTGTGCATTTTTTTAAAAAATTTTATGAATTGAGTACCTTTGCATGATTAATGCTAATATTTGTATTTAGTTTTTTTTGTGTTTATAATTCTTTTGTTATTGACCCTTTAAAGAGGTAAAGATTATAACTTTGTAGTTTAAATTGGTTAGAATTATGAGTTTAGTGCTATCCCCATTCCTTGGATATGGTGTTGACTTTTGTTAAATGTTTTCTCGTAGATTAATGAGAAGATTTTGAGTGAGAATACAAATCATCCATGTAATTGCACCAAAAATTTATAGAAAATAAATAACGAACTTGATACTTTTGAAAACATAGTGTCAAATGAACTTGATACTATTAAGAACATGTTGTTTACTATGCATTCAACGTGTAGTGATTATTTTACTCAACATAGTAGAAAAGATGATAACTTGAAAGACAAAATTGACATTCCATTCACCATTCCCAATACCACACAAACCAATGGCACATCCCAAAAAAAATCAAAACAACCATACAATTCACCACTTATGCAAGTTTCTAGTCAAAACATTGGTCGGGACAATATTGAAAATGTCAATAGAAAACTAGATCTTAATATTGAAAACAATGAAAAATCATCGATAATTGAATTTGAAATTCCTAAGGGCTTAAAGGACATGCGACTTAGTAAAACTTACTTTAGCAATGGATTAGTCACAATCAGGGACAGTCCTATTCTCGTAAATGATGAAAAAACAAACTAGTGCATAGAAATTGCAGAAACAATCAAACGAAAAGATACACAAACAACATAGTCATAAAAGAAAAGATACAACTTTGAGGTCATTGGTGCAAGAGATGGGTGCAAAGTTAGCACCTGATAAGCCGACAATGAGGAAGTATCTTGGTTCAGGGAAATAAGAGGTAGCGAAATTTCAAGATCTATCATAGTGTACATCACGATAGAGCAATAGTTGGGGAGATTTAGATAATGTTAATTTAACTCTGAATAAGCAGAGAAGCTTGTCATTGGAGAATGATCATACAATGGTAAGTCATTACCATTCAATATATTTTTCCCTACAATTGAGATTTTATAATAAAAATGAAGAATAATGTTATTATGGTATGTTTAATTGATTTTGTGTAGGATTTGAATGTTACTGGTTCAAATGATGTGAGTGTCTCACATAGTATCATTGGCAATAATGAAGTCAACACAAGTGGTATAGTAGATCAGGTATAGTCTTATGTTTTTTGAATGATTTCCCTTTTCAGTTTGATTTTAATTATATTTTCCCCTTTTTTGTTTCCAGGTTAAATGTGGATAACGTCCTGTATAAATTGGATAATGTTGCCTCACATGGTGTAACTGATTTATACAAAGATTATTTACATTTTTGACTCCAGAAGAAGCAAGAATATGTAACAAGTTGTTTGATTGGAAACACAAGGAGAGGGTGACTTATGAGAATGCTTCAAAGAGAGTATCTTTCAAACGTATTTCACTTGTTATGTTTTTTCCCAAACAAGCGGCTATCAAATTGGGTATAAACATGCTTGAAATTATCATTTTACGAATATGTTTGAAGAAATATTGAAAATTTGTAATACAATATTTTACTTTATTATTGTCAACTAACACAATATGTGCATTGAATAGGGTATTGATGCATATTTTACTTTGTTTTTTTCCTAGCGTCATACATTTGTTCCATCTTCTTCTTATCATCCTCTGGAGTTTCTCTGTGATATCTATTTTTTTTACAAAAACAAAATCATACTTTAACAACAACATGCTTTAAGAATACAATACAGAGAATAAGGAACCATAATATTAAAAATTAATTGCAAATTCATAGCCTACCTAAAGTACACAGTTTGCTTTAGTTTTGCAAGGGAATGTGTATGTTCAGTCACAAATCTTGCCACAATCCAATGATCTGCATCTTTAATCCATGAAAATCGAATTTCAGCTTGGTAATCAAATCGGGTTAACTCTTTTGGCTTCCTTTTCCTATCACAATTTTCTAAATACTTTTGAAGACGGAGACCTTCTATAGAACATTTGAATATTTTGGAAGTTTGATGCCCATCGGTTCCACTCTTGCATGCTGTTTTTTCTCGAACTCCGAAACCTGTCAATTTTGCATACATTTTATAAAATTCACAATTTAAATCCAAAGATTTAAATATCAATTTTCTCATGTCTTTCATGGTGAAATCTTCAAGTTTTTTACCAAATGGTACCTATAAATTTTCATCATCCAAATCTTTAATTATTGCAGCCCCAAAATCCAAAGAATTGTTGTCATCATCTCACCACTTTGATGGTCTAACTCTTTAAAATGTAAACTAGTTTCTTCATTACTCACAACCATGATGTACTATATAACAAAATCAGGGGAAAAAAAAAACGTTTAGGGACCACTTAAAAGATTTGATCAAGTAATGATAATAGCAAATAATTAAATAACTAATTTCAAAATTGCTCAAACATCAAGAAACTTTATAGGATTTAGAGATTACAAATAAAAGCAAAACTAACTTCTACATAAATCAAAAGAAAAAACTAATATAACTTCTACATAAACCAAAAAAACAAAACTAAATTCTTGCTGTAAACATTGCCGGCAACGCTTGCAATGAAGAACACTAGCTAGGGGATGACAGAATATGACCAGAAGCCCCACAGTATGACACAGATATGCGAGAGGAGGATAGCGACGGAAATTATTTATCAACCTTGAACACCCTCAGCACCGGAAAGAGGAAGAGAGAGATTGGAGTTGTTGTTAGCCAAAGAAGGAGAGAGAATGCGGCCCGCTTGCCGAAAAGCAGAAGAGGGAGACTGCGAGTTGCTGGCAACTAGACAACAAGAGAGAATGTGAGCCTTGTCGAAAAATTAGGCGCCGGCTGGCCAAAAATATGCCGGCCATTTAAAAAAAAAAAAAAAAAACTTAGTTTGTGTTTTTAATATTATTTGAGAGCAACAAAAAAATATGACATAAAAATTATTTTTATCAATATTTACATAATTTTTTTGTGATTTTCAATATACATTTCTAACTCTTTAAGAACAAAAATAAAATCAACGGTTCAGAATAATAAAAGATAAATGAATGACCAACATGGTTTTAATTGTGGTGGTTGTCATATAGTGACAACCACTATAACTTTTTGCTTAAATAAATTATAAGAAAATAGGCCTATATAACTAAACATGTGAAGCAGTATTGAGACTAGTTAACTATGTTAATTTTTACATTTTCTCCCCACTATAACTGTTTGCTTAAATAAATTATAGGAAAATAGGCCTATTTAACTAAACATGTGAAGCATGGTATTGAGACTAGTTAATTATGTTAATATTTACATTTTCTCCCTGAAAAACAATGTTATCTTGCATTGAATTCAAAAAGAAATAATATGACCAGCTAATTGAAGAGAATTTCCAATTATAAATTGTGTTAAATCACCTCTTTTTTTCTTGAATGCTTTGCAATGGTAAAATTAGATGTATAGTATTTTTTCGCTAATAAGATTGATCTGATTATGTTGTTATTCATACTTATCGATTTAATTTGCCAACAAATGCTAACTAGAGTTTCATAATTAATAGTTAATTGTATCTTAAAACTTTGTGATTTTAGATTATCTAATATATTAAAAACGTGTTGAGGAGTTAGAAGTTTGTTAGTAGTGTGTAGAGGTAGTTAGGAGTTTGTTATAGCTTTGCCAGCTCAACATCATCTATTTATCTTTCTCTCTCACCTTTTTTCTTGTCCTGTATATAAGCGTCATCCTTGTATATATGATTTCTCTCACTTCATTGAGATTTTCTCTCTCTACTTATCCTAATTTCCCATGGTACCAGAGCATTCAGATGAATTAGATCTGAATCGATTTCATTTTTCCTTTGATTCTACGATCATTTGATTTGTTTCATCATTTGATCAAGCCTAATTTTGATACAAACACTTTTATCTGTTCTTTTTTGATCGATTGGTTTGCTTCAACAATTGATCTAGCTTGCGCTAAAATCAATTCAGACATTTTCATTTGATCTTTCATTTTTCTAATTTTGTTGATAATGAAAGGAGAGGCATCTAATCAATCATTCAGTGAAAATTCGAGACAAAATGAAGGTTATAACAATGATCCACTCTTCTTGCAAGCTTCAGATCATCAAGGTATGCATCTCATTAGTGTCAAACTCAATGGTTCAAATTTTCAGCAATGGAGTAGATCTACTAAGATAGCTTTGTGAAATAGAATGAAGTTAGGATTCATAGATGGTTCGTGCAAGAAACCTTAGTCTGCTTCCTTGATGTATGAGTGTTGGATTCGTTGTGATAGCATGGCTGTGAGTTGACTAGTTAATTCAATAGTTCCTAAACTATATGAGGCTTTCCTCTATACTAGATATGTAGAAGAATTATGGACTAAACTTACGGAGAGGTTTGACCAAAATAATGGTACAATCCTCTATCAAGTTTCTCTCAGGTGTATCAAGGTAATGACAGTGTTGTTGTCAATTACACAAAACTCAAAAGATTGTGGGATGAGATGGATGATTTGAGTAAGGTTCTAATTTGTGATTGCACTCATAAAACTGACTACACTGTAGTCAAGAAGACCAAAGAACTAGAACAAAGGTAGAGGACACTGCAATTTCTAATGAGGTTAAATGATGGATATGAGTCCATTAAAGGATAAATTTTACTTATGGATCCACTGCTAAATGTTAGTAAAATCTATTGCATGATAGCTAGAGTTAAGACTTAGAGGAATGTCACTGGCAGTCAGTAAGGTGGCCCTAATGAGATTGCATCAGTAGGAAATAGATCCTCATCCATGTCTTATGGTGATGGGAAGCTCCATTTCAACACGTTAGTAACCAAGGGCGGACCTAGTGAAAGATCTGGGAAAGACAACAGGAGAACTAAGCGCAATAGATACTGTGATCATTGCCAAAGAACAGGTCACACAGAAGACCAATGTTTTAAGATAATAAGGTACCCTGATTGGTGTGATGCTCCAAGGTCTAACGGTCGAAGGTATGACGGTCTAAGATATGCTAATAAAGGCATAAAGAACCCTAACGTAGCGGTCACTGTGGTCAGTCAAGTAGGTCATATGCCAGAAAGTCCTTTTGATGATGTTGGCACTTCAAAGAGTCCTGGACAATTTAAACCTAGCCTCATTCAAGCCTTAGCATAAGAAATGATGAAGATTATGAAAGGGAAAAACAATGCAGCATACAAATTAATAATGTGCATTCCTTTGCCCATTTTACAGGTATGATTAGCAACGACTCTCATTCTAGCATATGTTGTGCTGTGCAGAGTAACTATCATGGTTGTTAGATTATAGACACGGGTGCCTCTGACCACATGACCTATAACCTGCATTTTCTTACCAAACTTCAACCCTTGACTGAACTGATATACATTACTTTACCTGATGGATCCATTAAAACTGTCTCATATGCTGAACAAGTTTCATTATGTACTCAGCTAATTCTTCACGATGTGTTATATGTGCCAGACTTCAAGTTTAATCTCATATCAGTTAACAAAATGTTGACTGATTTACATTTACTGGCCTTGTTTACCCCTGAAAAATGCATTTTTCAGGAACCTTCAAGTAATTTAACTATGGTGATCGACATGTGGAGAATGGACTTTGTCAGTTCAAGTCTACTGGTCAAGTTGGAATCGATAGTGCCCTACAATCATCTTCTAAGATTGGTCAAAATAGGAGTAGTTCAAGTATGACTGTAGCCAGTCCAGTTTATTTTTACATCTACTTCCACTTAGAGTTGGGAAAAGCTGACCCGACACGATTACCGATCCGAACCCAACACGAAGTTAAGTGGTTTTGGGTACAAATTTTTGACCCGTTTAATTAAATGGGTTGACACGTTCAACCCGTTTAATTAAATAGGTTGGGTTCAGGTTGATATTCTCGACACGAAAAAGTACCTATTTAACCCGTTTAATTAAGTGAATTAAATAAGTCAACTCATTTTTCCATTTGTCATTTATCAGTTTACGTTTTATTAGATAATTAAGAATATAAAATTTTTTAAAAATTATGAATTATGACGAATTAGGAAAATTTTAAAGAGTAATTATTTAATGTGATATGTAAACTTAATTTTTAACACTGTAATTAAGTATTAATTGAAAATATTAAATATATAAATAGGTAATTAGGTGACTGAACTTGACTTGTTTATCTTGAACAGGTTAAGCGGTCAACCTGTTTAAAAATTAAATAGGTGTAGGTCAAGATTTTTCAACCCGTTTAATAAACGGGTTAGGTTAAGGTTGAGAAATTCTTAACCCGTTTAAGCTCGACACGAATACGAACCCAAACCAACACAACCTATTACCCAGCTCTACTTCCCCTAATTGTAAAACTCTAGGTCTTGACATTGTACGCGGGAGGCTTAAGCATACTTCAGCTTTTAAAATGCAGCATATATCTCTGTGTAAATAGTCTTTATCAAGTACATTTATTTGTGGCATTTGTGCACTAGCAAAAATGCACCGATTGCCTTTCAATAAAAGCACTATTGCTATATCTTCACCTTTTCAGTTGATTCATTTAGACATTTGAGGCCCGTATAGAATTGTTAATGAGCTTACTACTTGCACACTATAGTTGATGATTTCACAAGAACCACGTGCACTAAGTCTTTGCAAGATAAAACCCAAGTTGGAACTACCATTAAATATTTCTTTCACATGATTCAACCTTAATTAAATACCAAAATTACCAAGGTAAGAAGTAACAATGGTATAGAATTCCTTAACTCTGCTTGTCTTGAGTTCTTTTCTGAAAATGGTGTTTTATATCCAAAAACCATTACTGGAACACCTCAACATATTGGTGTAGCTGAAAGGAAACATAGGCATCTTCTTGGCGTTGCTATAGCAATCAGGTTTCATATAGGCTTGCCAAAATATTTTTGGGGAGAATGTATCCTTGTAACCACTCATATCATTAACAAACTTCCTATGACCAAATAGGTTCCTAAATGGCTGTGAGACTGCTATTAGGAAATGCATACTGGTGTAGGCATGATTATGGTATCCCTGACCCATCCGTACCCACACCCTACCATACCTATTTTTAAAATAAGATAAAAAATCATTTTCGATTATGTTTTCTTGGTTGAATTCCAATCCAAACCTTTATAGCAAAAATTTATTCAATAATGTGCTTGATTTCACATTTTTAAACGATATATTCCCAAATACCACAATTTATCTTATAATGACCCAAATGATATTGCACTTGGACATGAGTTACATATGGATAGTAATTCTTATTCTTTTTGTGAACCCGAATAAAACTCACGAAACCCATGGGTATGGGTATGGTTTTTATTTTTAATACTTGAGGAGTATGGGTACGATTTTTAAAAATAGGTACGGGTACAAGTATGACTCAACTCGTCCTATATCCGCCCCGTTGTCATTCCTAATGAGCAACATGGGGGTTTGATTAATGGCGAACTCACTTTACTACATTAAGCAGCATAGCAAGATCGGCATCGACAAACAAGAAGGCACCAGGAAGGCATATGATTATTACTCTATGGTAATGCATGACTTCAAGAGCTTGCCCATTTCCCCTTTGGAAATAATAGATTAGAGACATAACATACATCTCGCTCTCAACAACAATGGTGGAGATGTGGTTGCCGTTTATACCTAAGAGGTAGTGACTCTATGAAGACATTTCTTCGAGGATGATAGAAGAACCAGAGGGCAGTAAAGTGTGGAGCATAGTATGGTGCTAAAATTTTCAACTAAAGGGCACAATTCATGCACCTCAAATTAGAAGACATTTAGCTCATAATCTTATAAGGTTATAGCCACTCTAAGGAATTCTTAAGAAATTTTGACTTGCTGAAGGCTAAAAAGGATGCTTAATCAAAAGTTTTTGAGCTTATTCTTATTATTTACATCAACAGTGAGCAACCAAGATGCTTGAGCTTTTTAAGGGACATGCTGAACTATGAGAAATTTGCTTTCATAAAGGATAATGATCGAAAATGCTCTGTCTAAATTTATAGCCACGCAAACAACCAAACTAACTCCCAATAGGAAATGGTTTCATTATCCAATAGGAACACAATTTGGTTCCTATTTCAGTCCAGTAGGAGACTGAGTCCCTGCTGAACTAGGCTAAGCTGACTTAGTTAGGAACTCATCCATGTTCCTAGATAGCCCAACTTGGCTCACTAGTTTTTGTAATTTCCTTTTTCGTTCTACCCAGTAGATTATACCTATGTTCGTTTGTAATTTAACATTCGTCTATGAATTATTACTCATGAGCACAAAGCTGTCATTACTTATTTTTAAAATCATTTACTTTGGTTTTTTACATTGGGGAAATGTGGGGAGTACATTTGCTTAGAATGGCCAAAAAATAATAAATCTTGCATTTAAATTGCATTATATCATAACATCAGTCTAAGTTTGTATAAGCGTCATATATAACTCCTTTATTCGATCCTTCCAAACAATTTGGCAACATAACACTGCTTCCACCAAAGAGGTAGTTGACATAACTTGTTGCAAAGCCAGAGTCGAACAAAGCATGGTTGCTACCTATCTCGGGCCAAGGATTACCCCTTGGAGCCTAAGAATGATGTTGGGTTTAATGGCCCAAAATCAGCTCTGTAAATCCACCACAGGCTTCAAGGACTTTGGGCTATGGACTATGGCGGCTAAGGTTTTGTTGTCTTGACGGCTAGGGTTGCTCCTAGGGTTTTTTGCGTCCTTATACCTCTAAACCCTATATAAAGGGCCTTACCTATGCTCTAATAATCATCCTGAATCTCAGACCAGCAAGAAATACTTATAGAGTATTCTGTTTCCACTATCTTAGATTTGTGAGAGAGGTTGAGAGAGTTTTGAGAGAGATTATAAGAAAGATTGTAATCTGGTTGCTTGATCGAATCACTTGTTGTGATTGTGATCACATTGTACTCACTCCTTCTCATAGTGGATTGTTTGTGCTCGTCACCATCCGTAGTTTTTTTTTCCCGCATTGGGTTTCCATGTAAATCTTTGTGTTCTTTATTGTTGCTGTTATCGTTGTTTACTTTTGATTATCATTATTCATCCTAACACTTCCGCTATTAGTTTGCTCTAATTCCTAACAAGTGGTATTGGAGCTTTGGTTTAGGATGTCTTCAGTCATGAAGGTTGATATTTAGAAGTTTGATGGGGAGATTAGTTTTAATCTCTGGAAGGTGCAGATGAGAGCGGTTCTCATTTAGCATGGATTGTTGAAGGTTCTTTCAGGACCTTATATGAAACCCCGTACGATGATAGATGAACAATGACGGAACAGTAGAAGAAGAAGTGTGGTTCTTTGACAAATGACTAACGGGAGGAATTGGAGCTGAAGACACTTTCTGCCATACAGTTGCGCTTGGCACCACATGTCTTACGAGAGGTGCTTTATAAGATAGCTGCAGTGGGTCTTTGGTATTCGACTAGAGGAACTCTACATGACGAAGAGTCTCACCAACAAGATCCGACTGAAGGAAAGGCTATACACTTTTACAATGGTAGAAGATACTCCTCTTAAAAAAAAAAAATCTAAATGATTTCAATTCGATTGTAGTTGACCTTGAAAGTTTAGATGTAAAAATTGAGGATGAGGATAAGGTTATTTTGTTGGTTGTGTCTCTACCCCCTTCACATAAACACTTTAAGGAGATCATGCTATATAGTAATTCTGATACTATATCGTTTGAGGATGTTAAGTCAAACCTGTTGTCTAAGAAAAAGTTTGATCTTAACATTCACACTAATTCTGCTGAGAGATTAGTAGTAAGAGGTAAAACAACTAAAAAAGGAAATGGTGATAGGAGTAAGAACCGTTCTAAACTTAGAAATCGTCATGTTAGATTTAATCGCCCAAGGACACAAGAGGGGTTGAATTGTGTCCGCCGACTTTTCTGGATTGTTTCAGAACACTCGTGAAAACTGTTTGAACTGAGTGTTTGAAGTTGGGCAGAAAGAAAGCTAATTGTGGAAATAATAAAGAAGACACAATATTTTTACATGGAAAACGACCTATGGCCTAACTGAGGTGTAAAAACCACGATCTGCTACTGCAGGATTTCAGCAATACTTTTACTAAACAGGTCGAATTCGTTACACACATAATACACGTAACTAGTCTATCCCGAGACCCTAATTACAAACACCACGTCCAATGTCTCCTAAGACTTGGACAACCTCACATGGACACCATGTCGAACGTCTCCTAAGAGACCACGTCCAATGACTTGGACAACACGGACACCACGTCCAATGTCTTCTATGAGACCACGTCCAACGTCTCCCAAGACTTGGACAATTTCTTAATTCAATGATGAAAAAGAAATAACAAGACACCTTACTTGAATGGTTCTAAACAAGCTGAATGTAAGGTGCAATACAATCCCTATTATGCCAATATTGAAGACTCGATTTAGCACTCTCTTTGAAGGTTTTCTCTCAGAAAATTTAGACTCACAAAGACAATTTTAAACCGTTGGAAGACCTTGAGAAAGACCTGAGAAAGAGACGACTTAAATAATGAGCTTGTGTCGTAGGGTTAGGAAGATTTCCTTCCCTCAATCACGCTAACACTCAACCCCCTAAAGTCTTTCCTCTTGATATTATTCCCTTAAAGGACATGATAAAATCTTTCAAAAATGTTTCAATAGTATCTTTTAAGGAAAGAAACCTTTTTAGACTCTACTACTAAAAAATCTCTCGACATTATCTTTAAAGAAAAAAAAACTTTTTAGACTCAACTGACACAGGAAAATTAATCCTAATTATTTCAAGAAAATCATCAGAAAAAAAATCTAAAATCTTGAAATTTGTTTTTTTGTCTTTGACATCAGAACACCACAGACCTGACTTCTCAGAACTGTTGTGAGACAGTGTTCTGAAATACTTAAAAACATTTCACAGCAAATGCTAAGTTAAGACCTTCTAATTGGCATATTAATAAGAATCTAAAAAATAAAACCAATACTAAGCCTAAAACTCTTGTTATCAGCTGGATTCCTTGCACATGTATCGACTTTGATGCTCCACGCTCATTCGAACGGCTCCAGGTATTTTTCAGATCCTGTCTCAACACATTATTCGAAAGCCTAAAAAAAATGTTTCAATTATATTGACTAGCACATTTGGATTGTTATCATCAAAACCTTACACATTAATTGGATCAAGAATTTCCTCCTTTTTGATGATGACAAACCAAATAACCGTAAGTCATCAATGAGTCATCAAAGACAATTAATAGTGAGACAGAGCAAATATACATTAGTGCCAAAATAGTTATTCACCCTCACACTAGAGAGAAAACAAGAGCTAAGAGGTCAACCTAAACTAGGCAAACCAATCGAAACAAGGACATACTCATCTTCCCCCTTTTGATATCATCGAAAAGGGTGAGAAGACCAGAAACGGAAATCCAGTGTGGATACAATCACCACCAAAGTGGTGATGTAGGAAGTAACAGCGATATACTCAAGTATATAGTACAGTAATGATATTGGCCATCCGAGTCACGCACAAACAAATAACACATGCAACAAACAAAGTTATAGCATAAATGCATTAACCATCCGAAAATAGCCATAAACCATTAGTAGTCACGTACATAACCAAGTGTTTGAAAAATAGTGTTGGAAACAGGGAAAGAAATAGGTTTAGGTAGAGGAAGGTGGAGGAGGGAATTTGGCTGTGAGGGTAAGAAAGGCACTCAGTAGATCCTCGTGACATTTGGCATTGAGAGCCTTTTCTGCTGTAAGCACCTGCTTTACTTCAGCTATCTCCCCTTTCAATGTAATCTGGTCCTATAACAATATATCAATTATGGGAGCATTAGATGTGGAGGCTTCACTGGGAACAGGTCCAAGTGTGTTTGGAGCCCCCGTTCTGAAGTTGCACTACAGCCTTTTGTCACTTTGAAACCACACCCAATCAACATGCTGTTGCCAATCTCATCATTGACCTGAAAGCCTAATCTCTTCTGCAAGGGAATCCCAAACTTCTCAAATACTGACATCAGCAAGAACCCATATCCCATGTCATGATCCTCGCATGTGTTGGCAATTCTCCCAATATGGCTCATCATGATTGCGGGTAAGTTAATTTGCTCACCCCTATCTAACAAATTAGTGTAGCACATCTCCATGGGATTAGCAAGGTTACGTCCCTGGCCTCGGGGTATAATATTCTTAATCACAAACCAAAATAACAGTCGATGCAATAGCGTCATTTCCCCCTTTCTCATAGATCGAGACACAGTCAGATAGGGTTTTTGGGCTAGCTTCTGGGTCAATTCCAACAACCGTTCTTCACCTAAGATGCTCTTGTCTTCTCGCACATACACATCAAAACCTTTGGAGGGACCCGAAGTAACTCACCTAATTTCTTAGCATCAATCTGTAGGTCATGATCATTAACTGTGCTTGTCAACACTCCATTGGTGACAACACAATTCGCATAGAATTGAGCCAAGTTTGGAACCGAACATCTTCTCTTAGTATTTGTGAACAGGTCTAACCATCCCTAAGCTTCCAACTTCTCTAAGAACAACCCTAGCCCATGTTCCTGAAAGTTTGACACTTTAACTACCTTCCCTCAAACCACAAATTTCTAGAGGAAATGCTCATATCTCTCAGGAAGTGTCATGTTTATTCTAATTTTCTTCTTCTTTGGTTCATTAAACTCTTCAACCAATTCGAAAACTTGTTCCCCCTTATTCTAGACTCGGCCACAACCGGGTCATACACCACAATCTCCCAACCCGTAACTGGGTGTACTAAAGGTACCATATTAGGGTTCAAGTCTACTAATCTTAAGTCCAAGCTCTTCAAGAACCCAAAAATAGAGGGAGTAATCGAAAAAGAAGGTGAGGGAGGGTTTTCCATACCAATCGAGATTGTTTGTGGCGATGAAGGTGCCGGTGATGTTTCCTCAGAACTCATCCCAATGCCGCCCCTTTTTCTTGATAGTTGGTCTCGTAGTGATCTTGGGTGAGAAGTCTTGCACTTGGAGGATGCTTGACCGCCACGAGTTCTTGCCATTGTGAGGATTTGAGGATTTAAGGTGATTTGGAGTTAGGGTTTTGAAGGGGTTTAAGGAAAGAGAGGGAAATGGGGTTCTTGGTAGAGAGAGAGAGAGAGAGGGATAGATGGATGGGTTATGGAGAGAGAGAGAGTGGAGGGATTTAATGGTGAGCATGAGTGACTCAAAAATCGAGGGAGTTTATGGGAGAGTTTATTTCGGCCCTTCTTGAAGAGAGAGAATGTTTTGCATGCAGCACATCATTACACTAAGTATGGTATAAATTATAGGTTAGGTGTAATGAAAAAGGAAATTTTAGTTTCCAACTTTCCTTTAATAACGACATGATACAAACAGTGTTCAGGTCTTTTCGTAGAGCCTATTCTTATTGATAAAAGTTCGGTGTCTCAGGATACTAATGGCAATATCATTAGACCTCAACGAGTGTCAGTATGTTACATTTCACATATATGCCACTAAAAGCACAAAAATTGAATGCATCCATTGTAACAATTTATTTGGCCTAAAAACCCTTAATTAGTCAATCATTGGAGTTAACAAGCATGCTTAAGTTCTTTTAATCATACCCAATTCAAGTCTATTCCTCTCAAACTGCTCTCTACTCAGTGCGTTGGTAAAGATGTCAGCAATTTGCTTATCAATGGCACAAAAATTCATTGAAATTAAGCCCTTTTCAATATTGTCTCTCAAAAAATGATGACGTGTGTCAATAAGCTTAGTCCTTTTATGTTGACATGGGTTTTTGGTAATGTTAATTGCACTTGTGTTATCACAAAATATGAGAATGCATCCAGTGTCAATAGAAAAGTCCTTGAGTTGTTGCCTTATGCACAACAACTGAGCACAATAAGAAGCTGCTGCTACATACTCGACTTCTGTTGTGGACATGGCAACGGAATGTTGTTTCTTGGTTACCAAAGAGACCAAACAGGGTCTAAGAAAATGAGCCATACCTAAGGTGCTTTTTCCATCAACCAAGAATCCAGCATAATCAGCATCCACATACCTAATGAGATCAAAATTGCACCCTCGAGGATACCATAAAGCTAAGTCTGAGGTGTATTTTAAATATCTCAAAATCCGTTTTACAGCTTTCAAATGTGTTTCTTTAGGATTTGACTGAAAACGGGCACACAAACCAGCACTGAAAAGAATGTCAGGTCTACTAGCGGCTAGGTATAGAAGCGGCCCTATCATGCCCCTATAGGATTTCTCCTCAACTGAAGGGCTCCCGTCATCCACAACCAATCTGGTTGAAGGAGAGATGGGTGTGTCTATGGGCTTAGCCGATTCCATTCTAAACCGCTTAATTAACTCCTTGAGATATTTTTATTGATATATCATAGTTCCGTTTGAAGTTTGCTTGATTTGCAAGCCTAAGAAAAAATTAAGCTCGCCCATCATGCTCATGTCAAACTCACTGCTCATCAATTTTGAAAAATTATCACATAAATCACTATTGGTTGGACCAAATATAATGTCATCGACATATACTTGAACAATCAACAGATGTTCCCCCTTTGATCTAAGAAACAAGGTATTGTCTACCTTGCCCCTTTGAAAGCCATTATCAATTAGAAATTTTGATAAACGTTCATCCCAAACTCTAGGAGCTTGTTTTAAACCATAAAGAGCTTTGCCAAGTTTAAACACAAGGTTAGAGAAATCATGATTTTCAAAACCAGGGAGTTGGC
This sequence comes from Carnegiea gigantea, assembly GCA_029747015.1. Taxonomy (NCBI): domain Eukaryota; kingdom Viridiplantae; phylum Streptophyta; class Magnoliopsida; order Caryophyllales; family Cactaceae; genus Carnegiea; species Carnegiea gigantea. The sequence continues at coordinate 151,054 of JAKOGI010001394.1, forward strand.
TTACATAAACCTCTTCCTTAAGTATCCATTGAGGAATGCACTTTTGACGTTCATTTGATACAGCTTGATCTCCATGTGAGCTGCAAAGGCCACTAAAATGCGGATAGCCTCAATCCTTGCAACAAGTGCAAATGTTTCCTCATAGTTGATTCCCTCTTCTTGGTTGTAACCTTGAACCACCAGCCTAGCCTTATTCTGAGTAACTGTTTTGAACTCATCCAGTTTGGTCTTGAACACCTACTTGGTGCCAATTATCGATATATCCTTAGGCCTTAGTTCAAGGTGTCAGACTTTGTTCTTTTCAAATTGATGAAGCTCCTCTTGCATGGTAGTGACCTAGTCAGAATCTGCAAGAGCTTCATAAACATTCTTTGGCTTAATGTTAGATAGAAAGCATAGAAGGCACAAAAGTTTCTGAGTTTAGATTTGGTTTGCACCCCTATATTAATATCAGACATAATCTGGTCAAAGGGGTGCGAGCTCTAGTGCTTTCAGGATCGTGGAATAAATGGATCCATAGATACACTTACCAATCTCTCCTTTGATGTTAAGAACAGAGTCCAAGTGAAACGAGAGTAATCATCCACTATAACAAATACATACCTCTTCCCTCCTCTACTTGTGATCTTCATAACACAAAGCGACATGTAGTAGTTCACGAGGACAGGAAGTACTAACACAGTTCTTTGACTTGAAAGAAGCTCTAACTTGCTTTTCTCTAGCACAAGCATCGCACACCTTCTCATCATTGTACATGATAGAAGGTAGTCCAACTACTAGGTCCTTAGAAATGAGTTTATTCAAAAGAGAAAGACTTGCATGTCCTAGCCTCTTGTGCCGAAGCATAACATCATTATTAAGAGCACTCAAACAAGTCAAATGATTTTGGGGAAGTGAAAGAGTACAAGCTTTATACTCATTGTTGTATTACTTCCCCTTCAACATAACATCATCAGATTTGATATTAGTAATCAAACATTGATCTGAAGAGAAATCCACGTGATTACCTCTATCACATAGTTGAGACACACTGTAACACCCCGCATTTTCGTTTTCCATTAAGCTAATTAAATGTCCTTTTTACGTTCTAAAATCGTATTTTTAGTAACCGTATGAGTTAAATTATTAATCGATGTGCTTTTGGGAGCTACTTTTATTAAAAAGGATATTATTATTGCTACTATTGATTTCAAAGTCAATTTGTGCCATTTATGCCTTTAAATTGTATCGATAATCCAATTTAGTCGTTATTCGATTTATTTAGTCGTTTCCTGAAAACGATTAGGTTTTCAACCTTAGAATTAGTTTCGAGGTTTATGAACATCAAACCTTGACATATTTGGGAACGAATAGTCAATAGAAGGCCGTATTAGTGATTCGGGTTTAGAATTCGGGATACGAACTAAACTAGCGGTGCTTGTCGTTAATCGGCTTGAAATAAAAAGAACAAAAAGGGGAGGGGTATTTTGGTAATTAGGCGCGAGGCTTTTTCTTCCCCCCTTTCACGCGACCCCCCCCGAACACGCTCTCTCTCTCTCACTGCTCTGCGTCTTCTCCTCCTCTTCGAGCCACCATGAACGTTGGCCACCTCCTCCCTCCTCACACCCACGCGTCGCCGGCGAGCCCCACGACGGTCCCTGTGCGCAGCGAGCACCGCAACCCAACCCCGTAGTGGTCAGCGTGGGCGGCGGAAACACGCCGAAATCCGGCCGAACACCCAGCAGATTTGGAGCATGCAAGGTGAGTTTCGAACCTCTTCTCTCCTATAAATTGAATTCTCGCCCTAATTCCATCTCAATTGTGCCTAAATTCCTTAGAAATCGCAAGTTAGGTTTTTGGGTTTGGGGTAGGTCGAGTCAGGCGCGAAGAGCAGAGGAGCATCTAGCTTTTGGTGTTCGATTTTGGCCTCAATTCAAGCTAAATTGCGTGTTTCTAGCGTGGTATCGAGGTGGGTGTTCTTCGCCTCCTAAACTAATATTAATTTTCAAACGAATTTCAGCAGATTGATGTTGCATGTTAAGTTAGGGTTTGTTAAATGCGTTAGAAATGGCAAGAAGTGAGCTATACCTGCTTAGGTTCGATTCATGTAGTTAATGGATGCCTAAGATTGTGATTCGAAGTGAATTATACGTGTTTAGCGTTAATTCGAATGCATGCAGTTAATAGATGCCTAAGATTGTGATTCGAAGTGAATTATACGTGTTTAGCGTTAATTCGAATGCATGTAGTTAATGGATGCCTGAGATTGTAAATTGATGCAAATTATGTGCGTTTAGCTTCAATTCGAACCAATAAACGTGAATCATGCCTGAGTTGTTAATTTGAAGTAATTTAAATGTGTTTAGCGTCGATTCGAAACAATGAATGTAATTCATGCTTAAGATGTTAATTCGAAGTAATTTAAAAGTGTTTAGCGTCGATTCGAAACAATGAATGTAATTCATGCTTAAGATGTTAATTCGAAGTAATTTAAATGTGTTTAGTGTCGATTCGAAACAATGAATGTAATTCATGCTTGAGATGCTAATTCAAAGTTAATTTAACGTGTTTAGCATCGATTCAAGTTAATTAGTTGATGCACGAAAAAGAATTAAAAACGAAGTTATATTAACATGTTTAGCGTCGACTCAAGTTAATGAGATAACGTGCGAAAGAGAATTAAAATCGAAGTTGTGTTAACATGCTTAGTTTCTATTCAAGTTATTTAGCTAATATATGAAAAAGGGTTAAAATCGAAGTCCTTTTAACGTGTTTAGCCTCCATTCGAATTGATTAACCGATGCGTGCAAATGAGCTAATTTTGAGGTTAATGAAATGTGTTTAGCTTCGGATCAAGTGGATTAGCTAATGCATGTTAAAGGAATTAATCTCGAAGTTATATAAACATGTTTAGGTTCGACTCGAGTTAAACTAACTAATGCATGTAAACGAATTAAATTCGAAGCTATTGAAATATGTTTAGTTTTCACTCGAACCTCTGTTCTCTGTACATTCATGCTTAGGAAAGTTGCTTCGAAATGTATCGTATATGTTTAGAATCAAATTATGTTTGATTTATTGAATAAAGTGTTGTCGGTTCATGAATAAATGTGGCCATATGAACGCTTGTTGTAGCGCACCGCTGAATGGTGCTGGATGCTCAGGTAAGAACCTAAACTTCACCCTTTATTTTTATAAGCTAATAGGATAATATGTTGTGATTAATGAATCGATGAATCGAGTTGGTAGTTGGATGGTTTGAGGAAAGAATCATGAGCGTTCGAGGTCCTGTGGTACGGTGCTTGTGAGGAGGGAGTTCGGGTTGTGAAATTACCGCAATCGTGTGGATTGCGAGGCCATGTGTGGCTCATTGTGTTGAAATGATTACGAAGTGTTTAAATGTGATATGTGTATTCCCTTTTCCTTGTATGTTTAAAATGTAACATGTGTGTGGAAGGGTGATGTTTTAGCAAATGACTTTTCATGTGTTTTAAATGTATAATAGCCATGTCTAGTAACGAGCTATGGCCTATTTTAGCTATTCAAATAATGTTTGGGAGGAATCCCTGAAACGTTTTTAACAAAAGGGAGAAGGGAATTATACGTTGAATGATTTTATTGTTTGAAACGCAAGATTACTAGCCGTTATGGCCGATACGCTTTAAGTGGCTAAGATAATGTGCTGCGGACAAAATGATATGATGTGAATAATGTTAACCTAGGGGATAAGTCCGGATAAACCCTAGAGGCCCTGACGAGGGCTAATGTAATGGTCCGATATGTTATATGTAGCCATCCCGGGAGTAAGAGCTTAAGCGTGAGCGTTAGGTCTCACTATGGGGTCGAGAATAGTTCTCACCCAAACAGCACCTTGTAATGACCTTATGCCAGAAGTACTTTCGTACTAAGTTAAGAAAAGCAATTGGCTTTTGCTATTTTTTACGTTTTAAAGTAAAAGAATGTTTTACGGGCCCAAAGAGGCCATATGAAATGAATTTGAAATGCTTGTAAGGGTCGTTTTACGACGAATGCGAAATGTAAACTCTTTCAAAAGGTTGAGAACCTCAAGGTTATGAGATGCTTTCAATGTTCAAAGAAAGTTTCATTGCAGATTTAGAGAAAATGTTCTTAAATATGATGAATGTGGATTCTTAGCCTGTGTATTAAAGGAAAGCTTTCAATGGATGTATTATGAATGATTTTTAAGTATGGTTGAACGTGAATTCCAATCTTATGTGGCATCATTCTTATCCATAGCAAATCTGTCTGATTTAAAGTGTATGAGATGAGAAAGAAAGTTATAGCACGTTAAAAATTCTATGAATGAAGGCGTTTCTTCCTAAAAGAATGAACGTTGATATGCGAATAGCATGCGAGGGTGTCATATGGCTTAATATGATGTTTAAAGGTACTTAAATGCTTGATATGTGTTTATGTGTGTGATCTGTATATTATATGAATGAAATATCAAGAAAAGTGTGAATATGAAAAAGGATAACCTTAAATACACATCATATGATTGAGGGTTCATGTGTAATTTAAATGGAGTGTTAGGAAGTTATTTTATGAAAAGAAAAGATCCTTATACTTAGCCTTCGATGCTTACTCACGTGCCTAACTGCTTGCTAGTAAAGAATTCCATCGTTGAGGAACCTAGAAATATGACTGAGTGGTCGAAGTGAAGTTTATGTTTAGTGATCCTCCCATAAAGGTTCTATGAATATCTATTATGATAGTAAAGTATGGAAACATGATATGTGACTAGTAAAGATAGTATTGCCTGCAACGGTTTTGGTTTTAAGGGGGTTGGGGGACACTCACTGAGCGTGTGGTTGCTCATCCCACTACTCTTTCCCCCTTTTCCCCAGGTTTTCCTTCTGACAGGAAGAAGTTGAGTCAGATAAGTCCAGAAGGAACCTATTGTTGCTTACAAGGCGTCGTACGTGCTCATTTGAAGGGATCCTATGTGTTTAATGAAGTCATCTAATGTATTCTTAGTTTATAAAGGTCTGTAAACAATTATTCTAGTTCATGTAATGCATATGGTATAAAAGGTCGCTCTGTATGGCCGTCTGAGCCAACCATCAAGTTAGTTAGATGTCTTCTTGGTTTAATTTAGCTATGTTTTGAGATGTAAATCTTAATTCTCCGGTTTTGTTAACCGTTGAGTTGTATCTTCCATTTCTTCTTTATTCATGAGTCAATCTATTTGGTGTACTCCGAGCGAGTGGCTCGTTGAGTTATGAACTCCGGCGTGTGGCCGTTGAGCTATGTTTTAAATGTTTTGCGCTTCCGTTGATTTACAGGGACTTATTGTAAGGCTTTTAGCCTGGAAACGGTTAGTTTTTTTTAGGGGAAATTCTGCCCGTTTCGTCCCAGGAATTAAGTAAGAAGTTAGGAAAGCGTAACGCTTCTGGCCTAGGGGCTGGGGGTGTTACATTGATGGTATCAGAGCAAAAGTCCTGCGACCGTAGGCCGCAACCTGAGCCTTGCATTTCATATAGTCGCCTAGAAACACTGTATGGTTATGTGACATATGCCTGCCTTGTGTGCAAATGTGAGTTTTACGTGAACGTTCGCGCATTTCACTAGTTAGGTGCGGCTTCCGTAAGCTGAATGGTTGGATGAGAGAATCATTTGTTAAGATATAGGCCGAGTGATTCGTATTGTCGTGCATGAAATAAGTGTTAGCTCAATTGAAAGTTGTTTCGTTTATATGCTTTGGTGATTTTAACCCAATGTTTAAGGAACATATGATTTGAATCGAACGATTAAAAAGCCTTAACTCTACGTTCATCTTTGCCCCTAAAATACGATTTGCTCCTCGGGCCCCATAATGGAGTGAGCAGACGTATTCAAGGTTGGTAGAGAAAGAGCTAGAAGCAATTAGACTATCTCCTTTCGAAAACCTAAGGACCTTGCAGGTTAAAGCCTTTTGTTCAGGGAGAAAGAACCTAGCAGACTTTGGAATTGTACATCGTAGACGATCCCCCCTAAGGCTAGCGACCTGCAAAAGGACTCCTACGATCACCTGTAGGATTGATGTACCCCGTAAGACCAGTAGTGCCACTGTTCTTACCCCTTGTTATCTGATTAATGGCTAGTCTCTAGTTACTTTGGTCAAGCCCAAGGCATACCTTTGACCCTAGAATGCTAATAAGGATTGCTGCCGTTTATACCCGTTTAGGTGACTCTTGTACAACATTATTGTGAACCATTGTGTTTTACAACATGCTATGTTTTCATAAACGTTTGGAAGCCTATATTGTTATATGAAATGGCAAGTATGGTTATCCGTGTGTTTCATAAGTGAGAGGTATAGTAAATAAACCACTTGGTACGTGTTTAAATTATTTCTAGTTGAGTGCGCCACTGAGTTGGCCAAATAATTTAAGTTATGTGAGTGTTTGCTTCATATAACCGTGCTTATCTAATTATAGCATAGCAACTAGCCCCTTTTGCATTATAATTAAGTGGCTAACTGTGAACATACCTCATGACATGACTACACGACTGTGGCCTCTGCATTCGAATGCTTACCCTTGTATGTATCATTGCATGATGTGCTAAGATATTCGTAATGGTAGTGGAGTTACTCATTGAATATATGCCTAAGTTCTATGTTTCATATGTTTGATTGAGTGGCTAAAAACCCATATGCCTAGCAAAAAGATCTTGTGACCATAGGAGTTTCATTCGCATTTATTGGCTTTGTACCTTCTTTGCCTAGACCATATGACATGCCAGCGTACTTGCGACCATATTTGAATGCGTGACTTAAAGGGATATGAATGGATGTGTGTAAAACAATCCCTGGCAGGGTATAACTGAGTGTCCTGGCATGGTATGACTGGGTTAGCCGTATCATATCTTGCATGCTGAATTTTTATGGGTACATGGTAGGTTTCATAGAGAACCTTGGATAGTGCTTTGCTAGCCATCATATGTGCTGCCAACGCTGTCTTACTATACTTTTCTTAGCATGTTTGGCCTTACCTTCAACCTAGTTGTCTTATAGCTAGATACGACACCGGTTGGCATAGTAGCACTACCATTTCTCGGGTTACATGTATGTACACACATATCTAGAGCATGATGAGACGTCCTTCGAAGCCTATGCTCGTATATTCTTACAATGAATCAAACATTAATGTATTGAATGAGCATAACCCTTCATTTGTATGAATCTATGACTGAAGAGACAATCGGTTCCAAGTAGAGACTTTACGGGAAGTCTCCCCGCCATCAAAACCATCGACTTACATTATGCCTTAGCATTCCATTTCAAAGTTATTCTTCTCGACATGATACGCTAGTTTATGTTGATTCATGATTTTTGACCTTCAATGCTCCGTTATTAACCCATCCGTGACGTCAATGTGAATTCAAGTGTTACTCTGAGTCCCTTCATTATCAATCTGATGTAACATGATGTTTTTACTGCTTAGGTGCGATGTGATAGCTTCCTGACCAATTGATTTGACTTTGGAATGACTCAATATCCTTATGCCTTTGAATGAACCTGTCTAAGTTAACTGCCTTCATACGAACCTGACATGTCCTGAATAAGTTGTCGCGAATGAAAAAGCCTAAAGGTTAGCTGGGATTGATGTACAGACATCGGAATGTTGGTGCATATGTTTTCCTTTTGTAAATTGCTTGCCATGTATGTTTTAGACGCGTTCATGCTCCTCGAGACTCCGAAGCTTAAGAATATTGGATTGCTAATATTATGCAATTCCATTATGCTTAAATGATACTATGTGGTGCTATGTGACATTTCTATCACTCTAAATGTGTTATAGTAGCCTCCATGTTAATCATTGTGATCCCGAAAGTGACTTGAATTCATGTTTTAGAATAAGACTGCTAGTGTATGACCTTAAGATGTCAATGTCTCAATTGTCATATCTTTAGATACCCACTTATAGATGCATATGCATAGAATTATTGATTGCCATGCGAACTGAGTCTAGATCATTGAAAATCTATGTTTCATTTTCAAAACAAACTCGATATGGTTTTCCACGCCAGCTCATTTGCCTCTCTTCAATGGGATTTGCCCTCGGCGCCTAAATAGAGCGAGTAGACGCTTGAAGAGATTGGCGAGGAGGAGACTGGATACCATGAGGCAATTTTCTTTTGATTTAAAAAGTAATATCTTCAAAATGACCTTTTGGAAACCAATCGCGTAGATCCTAGTTATGTGTGTGCATTCTAGGAAAGACCGAACTTAGATATTGAATTTCGAGGACGAAATTCTTTTAAGGGGGGAAGAGTGTAACACTCCGCATTTTCGTTTTCCGTTAAGCTAATTAAATGTCCTTTTTACGTTCTAAAATCGTATTTTTAGTAACCGTATGAGTTAAATTATTAATCGATGTGCTTTTGGGAGCTATACTTTTATTAAAAAGGATATTATTATTGCTACTATTGATTTCAAAGTCAATTCGTGCCATTTATGCCTTTAAATTATATCGATAATTCAATTTAGTCGTTATTCGATTTATTTAGTCGTTTCCTGAAAACGATTAGGTTTTCAACCTTAGAATTAGTTTCGAGGTTTATGAACATCAAACCTTGACATATTTGGGGACGAATAGTCAATAGAAGGCCGTATTAGTGATTCGGGTTTAGAATTCGGGATACGAACTAAACTAGCGGTGCTTGTCGTTAATCGGCTTGAAATAAAAAGAACAAAAAGGGGAGGGGTATTTTGGTAATTAGGCGCGAGGCTTTTTCTTCCCCCCCTTTCACGCGACCCCCCCCTCGAACACGCTCTCTCTCTCTCACTGCTCTGCGTCTTCTCCTCCTCTTCCAGCCACCATGAACGCTGGCCACCTCCTCCCTCCTCACACCCACGCGTCGCCGGCGAGCCCCACGACGGTCCCTGTGCGCAGCGAGCACCGCAACCCAACCCCGTAGTGGTCAGCGTGGGCGGCGGAAACACGCCGAAATCCGGCCGAACACCCAGCAGATTTGGAGCATGCAAGGTGAGTTTCGAACCTCTTCTCTCCTATAAATTGAATTCTCGCCCTAATTCCATCTCAATTGTGCCTAAATTCCTCAGAAATCGCAAGTTAGGTTTTTGGGTTTGGGGTAGGTCGAGTCAGGCGCGAAGAGCAGAGGAGCATCTGGCTTTTGGTGTTCGATTTTGGCCTCAATTCAAGCTAAATTGCGTGTCTCTAGCGTGGTATCGAGGTGGGTGTTCTTCGCCTCCTAAACTAATATTAATTTTCAAACGAATTTCAGCAGATTGATGTTGCATGTTAAGTTAGGGTTTGTTAAATGCGTTAGAAATGGCAAGAAGTGAGCTATACCTGCTTAGGTTCGATTCATGTAGTTAATGGATGCCTAAGATTGTGATTCGAAGTGAATTATACGTGTTTAGCGTTAATTCGAATGCATGTAGTTAATGGATGCCTAAGATTGTGATTCGAAGTGAATTATACGTGTTTAGCGTTAATTCGAATGCATGTAGTTAATGGATGCCTGAGATTGTAAATTGATGCAAATTATGTGCGTTTAGCTTCAATTCGAACCAATAAACGTGAATCATGCCTGAGTTGTTAATTTGAAGTAATTTAAATGTGTTTAGCGTCGATTCGAAACAATGAATGTAATTCATGCTTAAGATGTTAATTCGAAGTAATTTAAAAGTGTTTAGCGTCGATTCGAAACAATGAATGTAATTCATGCTTAAGATGTTAATTCGAAGTAATTTAAATGTGTTTAGCGTCGATTCGAAACAATGAATGTAATTCATGCTTAAGATGTTAATTCGAAGTAATTTAAATGTGTTTAGCGTCGATTCGAAACAATGAATGTAATTCATGCTTGAGATGCTAATTCAAAGTTAATTTAACGTATTTAGCATCGATTCAAGTTAATTAGTTGATGCACGAAAAAGAATTAAAAACGAAGTTATATTAACATGTTTAGCGTCGACTCAAGTTAATGAGATAACGTGCGAAAGAGAATTAAAATCGAAGTTGTGTTAACATGCTTAGCTTCTATTCAAGTTATTTAGCTAATATATGAAAAAGGGTTAAAATCGAAGTCCTTTTAACGTGTTTAGCCTCCATTCGAATTGATTAACCGATGCGTGCAAATGAGCTAATTTTGAGGTTAATGAAATGTGTTTAGCTTCGGATCAAGTGGATTAGCTAATGCATGTTAAAGGAATTAATCTCGAAGTTATATAAACATGTTTAGGTTCGACTCGAGTTAAACTAACTAATGCATGTAAACGAATTAAATTCGAAGCTATTGAAATATGTTTAGTTTTCACTCGAACCTCTGTTCTCTGTACATTCATGCTTAGGAAAGTTGCTTCGAAATGTATCGTATATGTTTAGAATCAAATTATGTTTGATTTATTGAATAAAGTGTTGTCGGTTCATGAATAAATGTGGCCATATGAACGCTTGTTGTAGCGCACCGCTGAATGGTGCTGGATGCTCAGGTAAGAACCTAAACTTCACCCTTTATTTTTATAAGCTAATAGGATAATATGTTGTGATTAATGAATCGATGAATCGAGTTGGTAGTTGGATGGTTTGAGGAAAGAATCATGAGCGTTCGAGGTCCTGTGGTACGGTGCTTGTGAGGAGGGAGTTCGGGTTGTGAAATTACCGCAATCGTGTGATTGCGAGGCCATGTGTGGCTCATTGTGTTGAAATGATTACGAAGTGTTTAAATGTGATATGTGTATTCCCTTTTTCTTGTATGTTTAAAATGTAACATGTGTGTGGAAGGGTGATGTTTTAGCAAATGACTTTTCATGTGTTTTAAATGTATAATAGCCATGTCTAGTAACGAGCTATGGCCTATTTTAGCTATTCAAATAATGTTTGGGAGGAATCCCTAAAACGTTTTTAACAAAAGGGAGAAGGGAATTATACGTTGAATGATTTTATTGTTTGAAACGCAAGATTACTAGCCGTTATGGCCGATACGCTTTAAGTGGCTAAGATAATGTGCTGCGGACAATATGATATGATGTAATGTTAACCTAGGGGATAAGTCCGGATAAACCCTAGAGGCCCTGACGAGGGCTAATGTAATGGTCCGATATGTTATATGTAGCCATCCCGGGAGTAAGAGCTTAAGCGTGAGCGTTAGGTCTCACTATGGGGTCGAGAATAGTTCTCACCCAATCAGCACCTTGTAATGATCTTATGCCAGAAGTACTTTCGTACTAAGTTAAGAAAAGCAATTGGCCTTTGCCATTTTATACGTTTTAAAGTAAAAGAATGTTTTACGGGCCCAAAGAGGCCATATGAAATGAATTTGAAATGCTTGTAAGGGTCGTTTTACGACGAATGCGAAATGTAAACTCTTTCAAAAGGTTGAGAACCTCAAGGTTATGAAATGCTTTCAATGTTCAAAGAAAGTTTCATTGCAGATTTAGAGAAAATGTTCTTAAATATGATGAATGTGGATTCTTAGCCTGTGTATTAAAGGAAAGCTTTCAATGGATGTATTATGAATGATTTTTAAGTATGGTTGAACGTGAATTCCAATCTTATGTGGCATCATTCTTATCCATAGCAAATCTGTCTGATTTAAAGTGTATGAGATGAGAAAGAAAGTTATAGCACGTTAAAAATTCTATGAATGAAGGTGTTTCTTCCTAAAAAAATGAACGTTGATATGTGAATAGCATGCGAGGGTGTCCTATGGCTTAATATGATGTTTAAAGGTACTTAAATGCTTGATATGTGTTTATGTGTGTGATCTGTATATTATATGAATGAAATATTAAGAAAAGTGTGAATATGAAAAAGGATAACCTTAAATACACATCATATGATTGAGGGTTCATGTGTAATTTAAATGGAGTGTTAGGAAGTTATTTTATGAAAAGAAAAGATCCTTATACTTAGCCTTCGATGCTTACTCACGTGCCTAACTGCTTGCTAGTAAAGAATTCCGTCGTTGAGGAACCTAGAAATATGACTGAGTGGTCGAAGTGAAGTTTATGTTTAGTGATCCTCCCATAAAGGTTCTATGAATATCTATTATGATAGTAAAGTATGGAAACATGATATGTGACTAGTAAAGATAGTATTGCCTGCAACGGTTTTTCTTTTAAGGGGGTTGGGGGACACTCACTGAGCGTGTGGTTGCTCATCCCACTACTCTTTCCCCCTTTTCCCCAGGTTTTCCTTCTGACAGGAAGAAGTTGAGTCAGATAAGTCCAGAAGGAACCTATTGTTGCTTACAAGGCGTCGTACGTGCTCATTTGAAGGGATCCTATGTGTTTAATGAAGTCATCTAATGTATTCGTAGTTTATAAAAGTCTGTAAATAATTATTCTAGTTCATGTAATGCATATGGTATAAAAGGTCGCTCTGTATGGCCGTCTGAGCCAACCATCAAGTTAGTTAGATGTCTTCTTGTTTAATTTAGCTATGTTTTGAGATGTAAATCTTAATTCTCCGGTTTTGTTAACCGTTGAGTTGTATCTTCCATTTCTTCTTTATTCATGAGTCAATCTATTTGGTGTACTCCGAGCGAGTGGCTCGTTGAGTTATGAACTCCGGCGTGTGGCCGTTGAGCTATGTTTTAAATGTTTTGCGCTTCCGTTGATTTACAGGGACTTATTGTAAGGCTTTTAGCCTGGAAACGGTTAGTTTTTTTTAGGGGAAATTCTGCCCATTTCGTCCCAGGAATTAAGTAAGGAAAGCGTAACGCTTCTGGCCTAGGGCCTGGGGGTGTTACACACACTTAGCAAATTATGTTGTAAACTGTCTACCAAATACACAATATCAATAGAGTGAAAGAGTGATTTACCTATCTTACCAACACTGATAATTTTCTCAGATTTGCCGTTTCCAAGTGCCACTATCCCTCAATCAAAGGCTGTAAGTGAGATGAAGTTTGATTTGTCTCCCGTTATGTGCCTTGAGCAACCACTATCCAAGAACTATAGTTGATTGCCTCCTCTCACTTTAGCCTGCAAAACAGCTAAGTGTTTGTCTTGAGAACTGTAGCGTCCCAAATTTAACATGTTTCACTGTTTATATTCTCCTCAATTAAAATCTAGACAACCCAATGATAGGGCCATTACCGCCGTCCAAAAAGATAAGGCTTGAAACATGAGTGCTATGAATGACATAGCTAAGCATAACCTCAAACATATACACTCACATCAAGTGTTAACAAATGAAGGGTTTATAAATCATAGTAAGATAATTCACCATGTAATCTACATCTTCATCCATAGAAGAATTCAAAATACAACTTTAAGGCATGCATATACGATATTACTTCTGATCCATCTGGATTTTCCTTCTTCACTTATTCTCTTCAGTTGATTCGTTGGCATGAGGGCAATACTCTGAGCATTTGCCTTTAAAAAAACATGAAAAACATTTCGAACTGCGAGTCGAAGCTCAATACATGCATTCCTGAATTGTTAAATGATCATTGAACGCTAGTTGGGCCCAATTTGCAATTCATTTTAAGTTAAAACAGTGAATAAGATGATATAAAACTGTATTGCTAGTTATTATCTGATAGTGAACCCCTTGATACTGTTACGATCTATGGATAGGTATACACCTGGCAATCTATGGATAGGTATACACCTGGCAAGCCGACCGGGGGACCTGGCCTGAAGCCGCGCGGGTAACTGAAGGGCGAATGCCTTATAGATGATAACTGACGGGATCACTAATTATCTGATAAATCACTGTGTAACTGATTCATTGATGTACTTACCAAAACATGATAATGTTGATAAATATACTGTGATTTCTAAAGATACAGATAATGCATGTACCTTGAGTCTTTAAAAATGTCATCTGACTTGAGATAAGTCAGCTGTTTCATAAATGTCATCTGACTTGATAAATATATTCTGACTTGATAACACTTATGCAAAATGGGGAACGATAACTAGGCCTCAACTCTATTTCATAAATATCATTGTAAGTATGTGTAGTCAGTAAATGATCCTTACTCGTATAATTGAGTAAGTAAAAGTATGTGTAACAGAAATTGAATAATGAAAGGGGATATATAACTTGTGCATTTCAATATAATAAACTGATTTAAATTCAATATAAGACAAGTTAAACCAAAATGAACTGATTTAAATCAGTTAGGATTATTGAACTTGAAATACAATAAATTGAAGCAAAGTAGGCCAAATGGAAATGATTGAGGTGATAATGAAAAGATTTTAATTGATATAAATGAAATATGGGTTTCTGATATTTCTAAAATGGATAATGAAAAGTGTGATGCTTCTGAAATGGATAATAGAATGGTTAATGCTTCTGAAATGGGTGACAAATGGTTTATGCCATAAGGGGTGCTGTGAGGTTCATAATAGCTAATATAACACTTTAACTTGGTCCGAAGAACACTGATTTTGAGTTATTACTCTGGTTACTTCCCAAATTTCATTTTCATACTTATTTAACTCAGTTTTGTTGTCAACCCAAGTAAGCTTCTGTACATAATCAAACTTGTTGAACTCACTACACTTTGCAATTTCCTTGCAAGACCCATAATTATATTGAAACTTCTGAAAATATTTCCAAATATCACAAAGTTCTATATTTACTCATGTTACCGCTTGATGGTTTGCATTAGAAAATCCATATCTTTCACTTCTGACCTCCAAATGAGATGTAAGACCCCAATATGAAAAGCTCACAATGTCCACTAAACCTTTCATTCAGGGCACAAAGCATGTTTCATATAGTAAGGTTCCTAAAAGTAAGGTAGAACACAGACGTACATAGTTCCAATTCAATCTGCGCAGTCGTAGCAAAACGACTATAACTTTTTCCAAAGAACTCGGATTAAGGCGATTCAAAAGGAATTTGAAAGACAACTCATTGATCTATCCACACACCAAAAATCACAATTTTTCAATGACCCAATCAATACCAGTTTTCCCGTAAAATCACTGTTCCAGTTCAGTTTTCAGTTTCAATGTATTCTGTATAGTCTTGAGTAAATGGGTCATAACTTTGCCCACACAACTCAAACTTGAGTAATTCTAAAGTCTATTGAAATCTAACTCATTGACGTATCTTCACACCAAAAATCATAATTTTTCCATGTCCCACGAAATACCAGTTTATTCCCAAATTCACCCCTGTTTTGGATCTGTTTATAGTACAACAACACTTATTTGCAAGCTTTTCTTGACATAACCACCCCTTAAAAACACTCTTTAACTTATTTAAATTAGCATAAACATCTTGATATTCATTATCAATGCCAAAGATCATAAAATCTCATTTAAAACAATCAAAATTCAGCACTTGAACATGAAGCTTGCATGAGTAAGATAAAACCCTAACCCTAGCTTCAACTCCAACATGATCCATCACCAAGATGATTCTTAATACCATAAAAACAGCATAATCCATAAAACAACCAAAATAAGAAACAAAAACCAACAAGATCAAGAACCAAAACAAAAATCAGCATAGGGGTGAAAAGAACACTCACTTTGTGATTGAAAAAGAGGTAAGAAAGATCTTTGATGTTTGTGGGGGTGAGAGGGGTGGTGGGGGGTGGTAAGTGGTGGATGTTTGGTGGTTGAAAGGTGGCTGAGAGGGGTGTTTTTGCTACTGGAATTGGTGCTGGCAGCCATATAGAGAGAAGGAGGAGAGGGAAGAGAGAGAAAGTGTCTTGAAATTGCTTGGTGTAAAATAAAGTTAAATGTAAATTTTTGCAATTTATATGAGGCTTTTACTTGGCTGAAAATAAAGGTAGAAAAGTCAATTTCACTAAGCTTAATTAAGGCTTAATTAAGAGAGTTTAGTTAAACAAATGAGGGTCAAGTCTTGTTGGGTCGAAATTGGCCTTAAACGGGCTCGGGTTTAGCAAAAGAACTGAAACCGAGCACGTTTGCAAAAATTTTTTTTTTCCAAAGCTCGAGATTAAATGTAAAAATTAATTTAATTTTTTAAATCATAAATATTGAGACCTACTATCAATTTTCCCCCGAAATGGTCCGGTAAATGAAACTCGAATTGTAAAGTGGGGCCCGAAATGCATTTTTCCAACTGGGATGATTCAATGAGATAAATAAATGTAAAAAAATAAATAACATGGCTTAATTAAATAAGTAAGTATGATTTAGGTTCGGGCTATTACAGCCTTCCCCCCTTAAAGAGTTTCGTCCTCGAAACTTATGAACGTTGCCAATAGATACAAGGTTATCCCAAATAAATATGGGTACGTGACTTTCACTTGATCCTCAGTTTCTTAGATAGTTTCTGAGAAGGTATGATTTGCCCAAAGTAATTTGATTTAAGGTATCTGCTGGATACTGAACTGCTTAATGCTGTGATCCCATATCTGAATTGGATTCTCTTGAAACACAAGACCCTCAATGACCGCAATGGATTTGATTATGACCGCATGGTCAGGATATGAAATGTATTACCTGAGTTGTAAGGTAAGGAACACGGAGCATGTTATGCACATGTTTGAGTTATATAGGTAGATCTGGTAGACAAGTTATGAAATTCGACCTTTCAATGAACTGATATGGTCCAAAAGATCTTAGCTTGAATTTAGATCGCAGTGTAACCTCTTTACACCCTTAGTTGGTGAGACTTTTTGAAAAAAAAATTTATCGTATACTGAAAATTTCAGGAATCTCCTTCTTTTATCAACATAGCTTTTCTGTCGGTTCTAATGGTATGCTTTCAAGGGTCTTCTGAGATATGCTGCCTTATTAAATGTTGAAGAAGATCTTCACGACTGATAAAATGATTTGTTGTCAATGTCTGCCGTCATTTTGTCCTGATGTTTAATGAAGGATTCTCTACTAGTGCTATCACAACATTGACTGCTGAAAGTTCCTTACTTTCTTCAAATGCAAATGTTGGTCGTAGGTCATGAAGTAGTACAGGCTCCAACTTAGAAAAGTTGGATCCATTAATATTTTTAGATGCTTGCCCATCCGTTTCAGGATGATAAGAACTGCTAAAGTTCAATCTAGTTCCAAAGGCTCTTTGAAGTGTTTATCAAAATAGGCTTGAAATCTCTGATCTCTATCAGGCACTGTATCTGAAGGAATTCCATGACAAAGTCCATTGAAATTGAATCCCTCTCTCAAGGTTTTGTTTTTTGTTTTTTTTTTTTTTGGAGCTTAGGATCATCATCTTGATTCACTCTAAGATAAGTGTCGGCATTTGAACATTCGCCTTCCTGTACAACATTAATTGAATGTGCAAGTCCTCAAGTTCTCTTAAGAGATTCAGTTGAGTAGTTACTACAGTGTTCTAGATATGTTGTGCCTTCCTATTCAAGGCACCTGCCATAATATTTCTCTTTCTTGATTGACATTGGATCTGCCACAACTGATGTTTCATGTAGACTGAGTCTCTTTTGAGAGAAGATGTACTTCAACGTTTGATGATCAGTATTGATTTTACATTGTGCTCTATATAAGTAATGTCTCCAAATTTTCACTGTAAAAACTATAGCTGCTAACTCCATATCATGGTTAGGTAATCATTCTCATGAGGCTTGAGTTGTTGGGAGGCATAAGCCACCAGTTTAATCTACTTGCTACTGTGCCCTCTTTACGTCTCATTTCGAGGTCAGGAGTATAAGTTGTGGATTATTCATTCCGTACCCTCTTTCCAAGCCCTTATACTCTAAACTTGCTACTGTGCCTTCCCTCACATCGTCAACCACATGAACGATCCTGTCTCATTTATCACCTCCGGCCTCCCTGCCCGCCTGAAGGCGGTTTACTGAACATTTTCCTAAAACAAAACATAAAACATTTCGAACTGTGAGCCAAAGCTCAGTACATGCATCCTTGTACTGATAAAGATTCATTGAAAAGTTATTTGAGCCCGCTTGCAATTCATTTTAATTAAAAACAGGGAATGAGATGCATATAAAACTGCATTGCCAGTTATGATCTGTTAGTGCCCCCTGAGTAGCTATTACAATCTGTGAATTGGTGTACACTTGTCAAGCCGACCGAGCGGCCTGGCCTGAAGCTGCGCGGGTAATTGGAAGGTAATGCCCTGTAACTGATAACTGATAGGGTCACTAATTATGTGATAAAGCACTGATTAAAATGATTCATTGATGTACTTACCAAAATATTATGATTTCGATAAATACATGTTGATTACTAAAGATACAGACAATGAACATATCTGGAAGTTTTAAACGCTAGTTCACAGAGGAATATGATGCACTAACGTGAAGAAAATGAAAGCTTAGGCCTTGATTCTGTTCAAATGATCATTATAGGAACATGAGGTCAGAAATGATCTTGTTCTTATAATAGATAACTTTAAATAAAACTGGCTTATGAAGACCCTTTAAGAACCTTTACAAACCAGTTCATAGATTAAACCAAAATGATGACAATATAAACCATAGAAATGTGAGGGAAGGCACAGTAGTAAGTTTAGAGTATAAGGGCTTGTAAAGAGGGTACGGAATGAATAATCCACAACTTATATTCCTGACCTCGAAATGAGACGTAAGACCCCAATACTGATCAAAATGATTCATTGATGTGCTTACCAAAATATTATGATTTCGATAAATACGTGCTGATTACTAAAGACACAGGCAATGAACGTACCTGGAAGTTTTAAATGCTAGTTCACAGAGGAATGAGATGCACTAAAGTGAAGGAAATGAAAGCTTAGACCTTGATTCTGTTCAAAGGTTCATTATAGGAACATGAGGTCAGAACGATCTTATTCTTATAATGGATAATTTTAAATAAAACTGGCTTATGAAGAACTTTTACACACCAGTTCAATGATTACACCAAAAAGAAGGTGACATAAACCAAGGAAATGTGATGTAAGGCACGGTAGCAAGTTTAAAGCATAAGGGCTTGCAAAGAGGGTACGGAAAGAATAATCCACAACTTAAACTCCCGACCTCAAAATGAGACGGGACCGTTCATGGGGTTGACGGTGTGGGAGAGCTAAGATGCTATCTTGGCATATTGTGATGTATTTTGAAGTGTCTACTGTATATTTAAACTGAATTATGTATTTTGATGTTACAACTGTATTTCTAAACTGAGTTATGTAAGTTGGTGTTATTCTTGGGATGTTAGAGCATTTTTGTATGTAACTTAATGGTTTGAGTGATTATGATGGTGAATGCCCCTTTATAGGGTAGCCCTTGGTTTATGGCAAGTTTTCATGCATAACGGAAGCCTTGTCCTTCGTGGACAGTGGTAACGCCCAGTTCATTGAGTTATTATATCTTATTGATAACCTTAAGCAGGTGAATGCAAGTAAGCGAATGCGGGCAATGAATCATGTATATTTGGGGCGTTACAGGAACCCAGATTCACTTGGGTCTCATTTTCTTTGGCATGGAGGTTAAGTCATCTTTTCTAATCCACACTTGTTTAACATACTATGAGTTTCTCTCCATGGGCTTTTTTCTCAAAGAACAAGTATAGCGATAATGACCAGTTTTTCCACAGTGAACCATATTATATCTTCTTGAAGTCCAACATATTTTTTGTTAACTGGTTTAATAACACACCTATTCACCCATCCTAGTCCCTTTCTGTTTCGGCTATGGTGAGTATTTAGCCAGTCAAGCACTTCTAAATAACTGTTCTAGCGCCTGTTCTCAGTAAGGTCAGATTCGACCTTATGAGCTTTTTCAAGCAGCTGGTTGTTTTCACTCAGCAGGGATTCAAGTCCAAGTTTCAGGTCTAGGGACTCACTGTTCAGTCGAGAGAGATTAGTGTTAAACACTTCCTCTCTTGTGTTCATAAGGTCCCTAAGTATGTCAAGATCTTTACATAGGACAAGGATCTCTTCTTCTGCCTTACGTTTTTCACATTTAAGGACTTCATTGACATGTTCTAGCTCTAGTTTCTTCCGGTCAAGCATTCCAACATCTTTTTTCAATTCAGAACAAACATCTTTAAGCATGCAATTTTCAGCAGTTATTGTCTCACACTCATTCATTATGGCAAATAATAATTTCACAACTTTAGATTTGCTAAGACCACGTACCATATCCTTGAGTTGGGACAAGCTTTCAACTAATTCAAGATCCGATTCAGACTCCCTTCTAGTTGTGAGGGCTTCTAGAACTTCTTCCTCTTGGGAGTCCTCTTCCTTCTCTGAAGTTTTACCTCAGGCTGCCATCATTGCCTTAGTAAAATGCTTTAAGGAGCTGCTCTGTTGCGTTCTCTTGCCATGATTTCGGAGCTGTTCTAATCCCTGTTCTTCCTTCTGTATGGGGTAATTCTTCACAATGTGATCGGGTTTTCCACATCTGAAGCATCCTGAAAACTGATCATGATCACTGTTCCGTGGCTTCTTGGTACGTCCTTTCTTGATATTGCCTTTAGCCTTCTTGAGGAATTTCTTGAACTTTCGAGTCACCATGACTATCTCTTCAAAATCCATGTCCGAATCCTCACTCTCCAAAGCTTTTAGAGCAAGGCCTTGGTCTCCCTTTGCTTCTTTCTTCACCTGGGCACTTCTCTTTAACTCATATGTCTGAAGATTCCCAATGAGCTCATCCAATGTGATCTCGTTCATCTTCTTTGCGTCCTGGATGGCTACGACTTTCGTTTCCCACGACTGAGGTAAAAATCGCAGGATCTTTTGTACCAATTTTTCAGTGGTGAAGGATTTTTCCAACGATTTCAGCTCATTGGTGATGTGAATAAAACGAGTGTACATACCCATTATCGTCTCTTCATCGCTCATTTCAAACAACTCATGCTTTCTCATCAGCAGCTCGATCCTGGATTGCTTAACTTGGTTAGTTCCTTCATGTGCCACACGAAGAGCGTTCCATATTTCTTTTGCAAACTCACACTCTGAGATCCGAGTGTACTCACACTCTGAGATCCGAGTGTACTCATCTGGTCCAAGGCCAAAGTACAGTAACTTCTTAGCCTTAGCGTTTTTCTCCATCTTTTTGAAAGACTCCGAGTCGAACTCCTCTGGCTTTTTAGCAATGGTCTTGCCATCTTCCATGGTCTTTATTAGAATGTAAGGACCATTCATAATGATCATCCATAGCTCATAGTCATCAGCCTGAATGTAGTTCTCCATACAATTCTTCCACCAATTGTGGTGTTGTCCATTAAAGTGTGGTCGTCGAGTCACAGATTGACCCTCCAAAATTCCTGGTGGAGCATTCATCTTTTTAGGATCTCTGAAGGTGTTAACCTAAATATGAGAACTCTGCTCTGATACCACTTGTTAGATTTAATCGCACAAGGACACAAGTGGGGGGTGAAATGTGTCCGCCGACTTATCTGGATTGTTTCAGAACACTCGTAAAAACTATCTGGACTGAGTGTTTGGAGTGAAGCAGAAACAAAGCTAATTGTGGGAATAATAAAGGAGACACAATATTTTTATGTGGAAAACCACCTCTGGCCCAACTGAGGTGTAAAAACCATGACCTACCACTTTAGGATTTCAGCAATACTTTCACTAAATGAGCCGAATTCGTAACACATGTAACTAGTCTACCCCGAGACCCTAGCTACAAACACCACGTCCAATGTCTCCCAACACTTGGACAACCTCACACGGACACCACATCCAACGTCTCCTAAGAGACCACGTCCAATGACTTGGGCAACATGGACAACACGTCCAACGTCTCCTAAGAAACCATGTCCAACGTCCCAAGACTTAGACAATTTCTTAATTCAATGATGAAAAACAAATAACAAGACACCTTATTTGAATGCTTCTAAACAAACTGAATGTAAGGTACAATACAATCCCTGTTATGCCAATATTGAAGACTCGATTTAGCACTCTCTTTGAAGGTTTTCTCTAAGAAAATTCAGACTCACAAAGACAATTTTAAACCCTTGGAAAACCTTGAGAAAGACTTGAGAAAGAGGCGACTTAAATAGTGAGCTTGTGCCGTAGGGTTAGGAAAATTTCCTTTCCTCAATCACTCTAACACTCAACCCCCTAAAATCTTTGCTCTTGATATTCTTCCCTTAAAGGATAGGATAAAATCTTTTAAAATCTTTCAATAGTATCTTTTAAAGAAAGAAACCTTTTTCGACCCTACTACTAAAAAATCACTCAACATTATCTTTAAAGAAAAAATCTTTTTAGACTCAACAGACACAGGAAAATTAATCCTAATTATTTCAAGAAAATCGCTAGTAAAAAAAAATTCTAAAATCTTGAAATTCGTTTTTTGTCTTTGATTTCAGAATACCACAGACTTGACTTCTCAGAACTATTCTAAGGCAGTGTTTTGAAGTACTTAAAAACATTTCAAAGCAAACGCTAAGTCAAGACCTTCTAATTGGCATATTAATAAGAATCTAAAAAATAAAACCAATATTAAGCCTAGGACTACTGTTATCAGCTAGACTCCTTGCACATTTATCGACTTTGATGCTCCACGCTCATTCGAACTGCTCCAAGTATTTTTCGGATCCTATCTCAACACATAATTCAAGCACAGCATATTGACTAGTATATTTGGATTGCTATCATCAAAACCTTACACATTAATTGGGTCAACACCTCACGCTGGTAAGACCTGCAATTACTGTGGTAAATTGGGTCATATTATTGCTAACTATTGGCAACTGTAAAACAGGAGGGAGAAAGAAGAAGAAAATTTGCACAGGCCTGCTGGAGCTTCATTTGCTGAATCTGATTCTGATGGTGACGTTTTGTTTGCCACCTCTACTGAAAGGGGAAGCGATTTTGATTGGGTTCTTGATTCTAGGTATACCTATCATATGTGTCCTCATAAGGATTAGTTTTTAACATATGATCTAGTTGACTCAACTGTTGTTCACATGGGCAATAATGGCCAACGTAATGTAACTGGAATCGGTACTGTTAAAATCAAGACCCATGATGGTATTGTTAAGGCTTTATCGAATGTTCGCCACGTTCCTGACTTGAAGCATGACCTCATCTGTTTAGGCACCTTTGAATCCAAGGGGTGCAAATATTTAGCTGAAGGTGGAGTTCTGAAGGTTTCGAAGGGCAGTCGGATTCTATTGAAGGGTTTGAGGCAAGGAAGCTTCTATGCCTTGCAGGCATCTACTACAATAGATTATATGAAGGAAGGTTCATACAAGTCATCTCCCAGAGCTAAGTTCAAGTATCACTTGAACTCAACCGGCATTCGGATCGCTTAAATACCCTTTGGGGTCCACCCTGTGATGCATTATCCTTCGGGGTGCTATGACGGTGTACGAGAGTTAGTGCTTGTGATTTTGGTCCAAGGTGGAGATTGTTAGATTCAATGGCCCAAAATCAGCCCTGCAGATCCACCACGGGCTTCAAGGAGTTTGGGCTACGGACTATGGTGGCTAGGGTTTCGTCGTCTTGACGGCTAGAGTTGCTCATAGGGTTTTTTGCATCCTTATACCTCTAAACCCTATATAAAGGGCCTTACCTAGGCTCTAATAATCATCCCTGAATCCAGACCAGCAAGAAATACTTATAAAGTATTCTGTTTCCACTATTTTAGATTTGTAGGAGAGCTTGAGAGAGTTTTGAAAGAGATCATAAGAGAGATTGTAATCTGGTTGCCTAATCGAATCACTCATTGTGATTGTGATCGCATTGTACTCACTCCTTCTCATAGTGGATTGTTTGTACTCGTCGCCGTCCGTGGTTTTTTTTTCCCGCATTGGGTTTCCATGTAAATCTTTGTGTTCTTTATTGTTGCTGTTATCGTTGTTTACTTTTGATTATCATTATTCATCCTAATGCTTCCGCTATTAGTTTGCTCTAATTCCTAACAAGTGGTATTGGAGCTTTGGTTTAGGATGTCTTCAGTCATGAACGTTGATATTCAGAAGTTTGATGGGGAGATTAGTTTTAATTTCTGGAAGGTGCAGATGAGAGCGGTTCTCATTTAGCATGGATTGTGGAAGGTTCTATCAAGACCTTATACGAAACCCCGTACGATGACAGATGAACAATGGGCGGAACAGTAGAAGAAGAGCGTGGTTCTTTGACGAATGACGAATGGGGGGAATTGGAAATGAAGACACTTTCTGCCATATTGTTGCACTTGGCACCACATGTCTTGCGAGAGGTGCTTGATAAGACAACTGCAGTAGGTCTTTGGTATTCGACTGGAGGAACTCTACATGACAAAGAATCTTGCTAACAAGATTCGAATAAAGGAAAGGTTATACACTTTCCGAATGGTAGAAGATGCCCCTGTTTAAAAACATCTAAATGATTTCAATTCGATTGTAGTTAACCTTGAAAGTTTGGGTGTGAAAATTAAGGATGAGGATAAGGCTATTTTGTTGGTTGTGTCTATACCCCCTTCATA
Organism: Carnegiea gigantea; assembly: GCA_029747015.1. Taxonomy (NCBI): domain Eukaryota; kingdom Viridiplantae; phylum Streptophyta; class Magnoliopsida; order Caryophyllales; family Cactaceae; genus Carnegiea; species Carnegiea gigantea. Next base: position 175,330 of record JAKOGI010001394.1, read on the forward strand.
TAAACACTTTAAGGAGATCATGCTATATAGTAATTCTAACACTATATCGTTTGGGAATGTTAAGTCAAACCTGTTGTCTAAGAAGAAGTTTGATCTTGACATTCATACTGATTGTGCTGAGAGATTAGTATTAAGAGGTAAAATAATTGAAAAGGGGAATGGTAATAGGAGTAAGAACCATTCTAAGCCTAGAAATCCTCACGCTGGTAAGACCTGCAATTACTATGGTAAATTAGGCCATATTGTTACTAACTATTGGCAGCTGCAAAACAAGAGGGAGAAAGAAGAAGATAATTCTCATAAGCCTGCTGGAGCTCCGTTTGCAGAATCTGATTCTGATGGTGACATTTTGTTTGCTACCTTTGTTGAAAGGGGAAGCGATTCTGATTGGATTTTTGATTCTGGGTGTACCTATCATATGTGTCCTCATAAGAATTGGTTTTCAACATATGATCCAGTTAACTCAACTGTTGTTCACATGGGCAATAATGCCCAATGTAATATAACTGGAATCGGTACTATTAAAATCAAGACCCATCATGGTATTGTCGAGACTTTATCGAATGTTTGTCACGTTCTTGACTTGAAGCGTAGCCTTTTCTCTTTAGGCACCCTTGAATCCAAGGGGTGCAAATATTCAGCTGAAGGTAGAGTTCTAAAGATTTCGAAGGGTAGTCAGATTCTGCTGAAGGATTTGAGGTAAGGAAGCCTCTATGTCTTGTAGGCATCTACTATAACAGATTATATGAAGAAAGGTTCATACAAGTCATCTCCCAGAGCTAAGTTCAAGTATCACTTGAACTCAACCGGTGCTCGGATCGCTTAAATACCCTTTGGGGTCCGCCCTGTAGGGCATTACCCTTCGGGGTGCTATGACGGTGTGCGAGAGTTGGTGTTGGTGATTTTGGTCCAAGGTAGAGATTGTTGGGTTTAAGGGCCTAAAATCAGCTCTGCAGATCCACCACGGTTTAAAGAGTTTGGGCTATGGACCGTGGCGGCTAGAGTTTCGTCGTCTTGACGGCTAGGGTTGGTCCTAGGGTTTTTTTGCATCCTTACACCTCTAAACCCTATATAAAGGGCTTTGTCTAGGCTCTAATAATCATCCCTAATTCCCAGACTAGCAAGAAATACTTATAGAGTATTCTGTTTCGACTATCTTATATTTGTGAGAGAGGTTGAGAGAGATTATAAAAGAGATAGTAATCTGGTTGCTTGATCGAATCACTCATTGTGATTGTGATTGCATTGTACTCACTCCTTCTCATAGTCGATTATTTGTGCTCGTCGTTGTCCGTGGTTTTTTTTTTCCTGCATTGGGTTTCCACGTAAATCTTTGTGTTCTTTATTGTTCTTGTTATCGTTGTTTACTTTTGATTATCATTATTCATCCCAACGCTTCTGCTATTAGTTTGCTCTAATTCCTAACAAAGGATGTGAGGGATCAATATGTTTTATTCTAGATGATTGTACGCCATACAGAATCTTAGGCACATAAGGGTGTCCCAAAAATAGAAACTGAGGTATATGGTTCCTATGAATCATAAATTTGGAGTGGCATCCCCTTTATAGGTGATGCAAGATTTGATTCCCTTTCTATTAAGTGAGATGATTATGGAATGTCTTAGGCTCTTGGTAAAGGATGTCTCAGAGGAGGACAACTCCTTGCTTAGAAACTCTTCTCCATATTATTGTCTTTTGAGCCCTTTTTGGCAAAATACGAGAAAAAAAAGGATGCCAGCACCACACAAAATTCACTATAGGAAACACAACAAAGAGCTAAATTGCCTTATTCTTCTAAGAGTTTTAACAAGAGAGGTGGTTCAGAAATGCCCTTCGCATTGAATAGAAGCGGCAAACGATCACTCCAGATTGGTTCCAGCTGTATAGGATAAAATATGAATATATGTATACTGGATCCATCTACAGATTAATTGCATAATAAAGTAAGCGACATGCTTATGCCCTTAAAAGTGGGAGCAAATGGAAGCTAAGGACACTCAGATTATGGGATGAGCAGGACGTCTATACGCAAGCCCGATATAGGAGCATCAGTAGTCATTCCATATAATATCTATAAAAATAAGTGTCATAAAAATGTCCCCGTAACAAAGGAAAGTATGGTAGGGCGAGTTACCAAATGAATCATGATTCATTGAAGATACAAGACATAATCGCAATCGTGACCAATGAAGTCAATGAGATGATGCTCTATTTTAATCTCATCTATTTACTCTAAAGTGATGTCCTAACAGAAAACATAGGTGGTGGTGGACCCCTTGGGATGTATGGAGGCCATTGGTTAGCACTTTCGGTAGTAACGGTTTTACTTAAATGCCAAATAAAGTTATATGACCCTTCCATAAGGATCTAACATTGGGTATAGTAGTGAGCTACACGTACTCCAGGGGTTGAGGTACGGTTTTCCCATAGGGGGAAATTCTCCTACGAAAAAAGAGGGGATCAGTGAAAACCAAAGTGACTTGATGGGCAAGGCCAACAACGTGCCTCGTTTTTTAGGCAACCTAGGAGCTAGGCCAGGTTTTTGGTAAAATAGGAACATAAGCCATTTTCCATCCTAGGCTGAATAAAAAAAGGGGGCATTGAGCCATCCATACGCATGTTCATGAAAAGCATACAAAGTAGCTCAAAGAACCATTGTTGGAAAATAAGTGGGCTCCCTTGACTTTGGTGAAAGCTGAGGAAAATACTTAAAAAACCAAAGCTACAAAAAGTGATAACGAACCGTGAGGACCATAAGCTAAAGGTAATGAAGGATTTCTCAAAAAATCATTACCTTGATCACTCTCCATAAATCCCCAAGTGGTAAGCTAGAGTTATGTTCTTTGCAAGTTTTATCCACTTACAGCACCCTAATTTGCATCTTCTGGATAAGGGTCGAATACGCATGTGACGTCATGCAAATTCTAATTCATTTTATTATTAATCTTTTGAGTTGATCAATGTAGCTGAAAAACCCTAAAAGGCGTAATTAAATATTAAACTTCATTTCTTCCCATCATTGATCCAATTGAAGCCAAACAAAATAGAAAGGATTAGAGTTTTCAATGCCATGCTGATCTAGAATATATGATAGAGACGAATGAACCGTGCAATCTAAGAAACCTTGAAGTTGCCGAGTGATAAGAAATACGGTGAACTAGGTGCTCTAAGGAAGAAAGTGTTCGACTTTCGTCAACTTGGTGGTCACAAAGTGATTGGATGTAACGGGGAAAGAAGTGAGCTACCAGGAAGACAAGAGGATTCACCATGGCGGAAAGGAGTGGAGCCATGGTGAAAACCAGTAGATGCCGAGACACCCCCATTGGTAACAAGAGGCATATCCATGAAAATGGTAGAGGAGACCGGTGGAAAAGACGAGAGTGGAACATTTAGTTGTGATGGCTACCAGGTGAAGGACGATAGATCTCTTTTGAACAAGGGCAGCAAGGGTGTGGTAATTGGCGATAGGGATAGGGACAGTGGAACAGCAGATGCCATAAACAAACCTTGAGGAGTGGTGGGAACAAAGTTGGGGCCCATTGTTAGGGCATGTCCACGCCATCTGCGCAGGCTTGTGGCATGGAAGGGGGGTGCTTGCCATGGCTGCGTTGGTTGTCAGGTGGTAGGAAGGGCACTGAGATGAAGGCAGGAAAACCCTAGCCAAAAGAAAACTTGAGAGGTAAGCAAAGAAAAAATAGGGTTAGGCTATGGCTCTTATACCATGTAAGTGTAGTTGTGAGGCTCTGCCTCAATTGGGGAGCCTGATGCTATATTTATTTTGTTAAGGAAAATACAAAATTGGATGTTGCCCTTTGTGCACTATTAATTGACATCAGTACTATTGATTTTGTCAAGAGAAGCAACCACACTACTCTAGAAGTGCATCCGTACCTGATTTGTCATGTCTCCCTCTACTGAACCAATGATTTGACATGAATAGAAATTGACTTCTTTGTAATAAACGAGTAGAGTCTTTAACTAGATTGTTGGTGTAAATTTTTGATTTGATGGATAGAATGATCAGTTCGTTATAGACCAATGGCATGTTTGGTGAGGAACTTTTTGGCCTCAAACAGTGCTTTTATGCCAATGAGTTGTTTGACTCTAGTCAAAAACCTTTTTAGAGTGTTTGGTTAAATAACTTTTTGTAGTAGCCTTTTGCACCCAAAAAGCTAATTCATAAAAGAGCTATTTGAACGAGCTTTCTCAATGACCTTTTTACGATTCATCATTACGATTACGATATTGTCTTATAGTTTTTGATAAAATGACATTCAGTCCAAGAAGGTAATATTTTCACCATAGTTATTTGTTTCTGTAAGAGCCCTTTTTTATTTTCCTTCTCATTCTTCTTTTTCAAAAGCTATTTTGTGGATTGGGTTGAAATAAGTGAAGTTTTCATCTTTAAGGCATTAAAACTCTCATTTAAAGTCCAAAAATTTGCTTTATATTGTAAATATATACTATAACATAAAAGCCAAACAAGGGGGGATTATGGATTTCTTAACCTACTTTAAAAAATTAGAGATAGTGATTGGATGTCCCATTTTTCCATGAAGTGACCTTAATTTTAAGGTGTTCTCTAATTTAACAAATAATTTACCTTAATTACCCTTACATAATGAATAAATATTCTTCTGTCATTTAATTTTCAATTATTATGAACAAAGAAATTATGTTTTGCAAAGAAAAATATTTTGACAATAAATACCAAATTTGGGTGAAGGTATAAATGTAATTTTATATAACACACAATTCATAATTTCTTTTAGTTCTTATTGAAAAGAAAATAAATATGAAATAAAATGACATGTGCTGTTAAAAAAGTAAGGAAATCATGTTATGGGCAATAGTGAAATTTTACCAAATAACCTTATTAGAAACAACCAATTTACCAAACACTTTTTTCATAAAGAGCTAATGTGATCAACTAAGTCAAATAGCTAATGCAAGTAGCTAAAAGCTAACAATTAATGTAACCAACTAATAGCTACCATCTAACAGCTGATTGCTAAATAAGGCTGAACTCAGTGTCAAATTAGCCGAGGCTTCTAAGCATGTGTAACTATGCTTTTCTTGAAGAATCTATTCAACCTAACGTACAACATGGCATACTGAATAGATCTTTAGGATAAAAAAGAGTCTCTCATAAACTTTTATTGCACACACGAAGATAGAACCCTAAGTATCTTAGACATAATAGAAAGTTTAAGGATTATGATGTTCATACAGCTCTCTTGTTCGTGCCCGCAAACACAAATTTCGCACCTAAAATAAATTAGATAAGAAATTGAGAAACAATTTAAATTTTGTATTGATATAGTATGTGTAGGTACAATATCTGAATTGTATACGATGAAATACTCCTCTGATTTGATCTCCTAGTGATTGAATTGATTCGAGGGCGTGACCATGTGATCGCGATTGATGCAGAATCAGCTAAAGGATTCTGAAATGGTTTTTGATCATGATCTGCAATGGGTTATTTGTTGACTTTGAAGCTCGCAAGTTTTGATCATTCTTGCTTGGTAGTTGGATGCCACTTGCAGTCTGAGCCTATCAATTCTGCAAATGCTAAATGTGTCAAATGGGGGGGGGGACCCTTATTTATAGGCTCCGCTAGTTAGGGTTAGAGTCGAGCTTTGGGCCTATGCCAATAAACACGTGGTGGCTTTTGATTGGCTGAATTTTAGCCGCATTTAGTTTTGACCAAGTGGGTCCATCAAAGTCAACTTCACACGTGATAATTTGTGATTGGTCAAATTATTATTATTTTATGATCTTCTACGAATGGCCTCTCGAGAGTCGTTCGTATACATAAACTTGGAGTGCTTTTTTTTTTGGGGGGGGGGCAAACGGTTGAGTCTCAAATGCTTAGCAAATGCAAATGATTGGAAAATTGATGCATATTTTCTTTTGCCACCAAGAAATTTGGTAGCTTAGTACTTGCCCTATTTTTTTTAAAAAACCCATATTTAATGTGTTGAACTTGATGCGATGGGCCCGATTTGATGAATTGCTTAAATGGACTTATGGTAGATTTCTTGCCATAGGAAAATAACTGGAGGCCTAAGGAGCTTTTTTTTGGTTTTGTTACATTTCTTTTTTTAAAAAAATAGAAAATAATCCCAAATGGATGGAGTAGCCTAGCAACCTCACGTTGCACCCTTATTCTTTTTTTTCTTTTTTTTTTTGGGGATAATTTTGGCTTGAGCATTTGTTATAAAATTCTGTCAACAATTAGTGATAAAATTTGTGATATTAGAATTGGAGTAGGAGTAGGAAATCTGAACGACTAATTGCTATATAACCACACCCATGTGCTTTTCCCATCTTATTTGCTCCACCTCTTGATTGTATTTTGAAGCGTTATCCCAATTACTTGCTTAACAATAGAAGGCACCTTACTTTCACTATATGTCCTGAGGCCATTACCCTCTCCCCAAAAGGCCGGTCTGATGGGATGTGTAGCACCATCTTTTATAAACCCAGGACCCTCCCATCATTTATCCGATGTAGGATTCGTATCCGTGATATTCTTTCCCACCCAATCCTTTGACATTTTTATCACGGATGGGCCCTCTGCCTATCCCATTCCGTTGGTGTGCTTGTCGAGACATTAGAGTCAGGTCTAGGTTGGCTCCAATACCAACTGTCATGGGTTGATCATTTCATCCAAACTCAAGCCTGTGTGGTGCAAGCAAACTCACTCAGAACCCTTTGCTAGAAAGCCTTGATGGTTGCTTAACTTAGACTTGAGAAGTTAAGTAAGCACACACACACACACAAACACACACACACACAAAGAGAATCTAGAGAGAGAGAGTTTGGGAGAATGCTTTGTATTGTACTTCAAATGCTTTGAATTGCTTGATGTACAACTAAGCCCCCTTGGAGGGTATGTATACACATTTATCTCCTCAATAAATAGTGAAGATCTACTTGATCCTACGTTTATTACACATCCAGAATATTCTATATGAATATCCTTTATACTATACAAGTGTAGAACTATATAGAACATTCTAGAGAGTATTCTAGAATATACTAGTATAGCCTAGAAGGCTCTAAGACTTTCCACAAAGTCTTAGATATTCTAGAAGTTTCTAGAATAATATATAAGTATCTAGAGTGCCCTAGAATGTTCTAGAACATTCTAGAACATAGTGCATTCCATAAGGTTCCAGGCCACTCTGAAAGATTTCAGAACATTCTAGAAATCTGCGGAAACGCAGTGAGTGACATTCTCGCCCTCCCAATTAGGCAACATCCTCGTTGCCTTTGGGTCTTCGTATGCTTAGCCCTTGAGTTGTCTAATCTCCAGGAGGTGTCCCTTACACTTGGTTGGGTTGATGTGTTGCAGTTAACTGCTTGGCACGTCGATCCTTTGCGCACTTGCGCCCCATCCTCATTCTAGCTCGTTTCCTCTTTGCTAACTTCCTAGGCAGTCTCGGAGGTATGATAGCCTCAGGCCCCTCATCCCTCCTGAGGGCGGATAAGTAGCCGACCCCCTTACTCTTCGTCAATCAAAGGGCATGTTAGCACCTTTTCCTTCTTAGCTTCCCATCTCATGGATATTGCATGAGCTTACCAATTGTCTGTGATGAACAGGGCGCTAGCATTGGGAGCTATCACAATTTTTGCCTTATCAAGGAAGTCCATTCCCAGGTAGAGTCTCTGATCATCAAGGGGAGCGACGGTTATGTCAACCTTATCTCTTCATGGTCCAACTTGGATGTCTATACCTCGAGCAACTCCATGGATTAGAAGGCTCTTTGCATTAACTTAAACCTGATCAAGCTCTATATGAAACTCTTTAGATCATTTCATCAAACAATTCATGGTCAATTAGTGAAAACTAAGTAGGAAGCATCCAACATATTTAACGACACTAATTCATGGTCAATAAATCATAATATGGGCCACTGCCAGCCTAATATAGCAATTCAGCCTTTAATGATTTTCTTAAATATGAAATCAAAGCTATTATTGGCAAATACAATTATAAGCAAAGAAACAAATAAAAATAGATAATGCCAAGGAGAAATTAGAGAACAAACTTGAAAATTGAATTGATTGAAAGCACCAAAAATCTTCAAAGCAACAATCTTTCGAAACAAATCACCAGCTCTCGAGAGAAAAATCTTTAAGATGCATCATCTAGGAAACATTACATTTACATAGCATTAGGTCACTATGAAAATTAGATATGCACTACCTTGCAAAAATGAACAGATACCAACGAATCTTCCGATAGAATTTTGGTGATTTTTCGACGAATTCCAAATAAAACAGCCGGTCGGGAAACCATTCATTGGAAAACTTATTCCGATGAACTTTGACGGATGTTTGACGGATATTCTGATGGGTTCATACCAGAAGCAACCCCTATCGGATAGCAAAATATTTTTCCGATGGAGTTTTTCGTCGGATTTTCCGTCGGAAAATTAAAATATAATTTAAAAAAGTAAAAGAGCCTGGTTTGCCCAAATTGATTTTAAATTGATAATAGCAATAAAAAAATTTTTTGAACTAATATTATGTACATACACACACACATAGACGTTAAAATTGATAATGTATTAAAAAGAAACATCACAAACAAGATCTGGCAAATATAGATCTCTATGATTGAAAATTTAAAGTATTGAATTTGAAATTATTCCTAATAGCTAGTGGGGATGTTCACAGGTCTAGAGCCGGATCGGACCGGCTTGGATCGAAGACCAAATTGAGACCAAGTTTGGGACCGAGTATCGGATTGGTCCAAATTCGGTCTGGATCGGACCGAGACCGAACCGAGTCTTCCTGCAGCCTACTGTTTACTTCAAAGTTCAAATAATGGGTTGTTGCTTGCTGCTAATTGCTTATAGTAAGCCTGAATACATTAACTCACACTAATGATTAATTGAAAAAAATCAAACACCCTAATGTTCTGTAGTCCACACCAGATATTGGTTCCAATCTCCAATTTAGACTAGGCAACTTGAAACAAATAAATTGACTTACCAACTGACCAGTTTACCACACCAATACATCCGAAACACAAATCTAAAGCAACTCCTAAACTAAAAGACTTTAATACATGACCAACTAAATTTAAAACTGAATTACATAACAAAAATTTTTAAATATTGAACAGCATATATGTTCTTTTCTCTAATTAAGTGGGTCAAGTGACTCAATCTTCAAATTAACGTGGATGCAAATCCCAAACTTGAAACCATTATCTTGGACTTGGAGAAGGACTTTCTTGCAAGAATGTCCTTGAATGAGTTTCAATCCCACAAGAATCAAACTATTAAGTATCAACTATCCCATTTGCAATTAGCAGAAAAGATGTGCCAGTCCACTATAATCATCTCACAGACTTTCCTACGAAAGGTAATGGACATTCGAATATGTGATGACAAATTTAACTTAGCAAACTCAAATTCTGTGTTTAAAAAGCACAGAACGAAAAGCTATTATATCACTTTTTCCTCTTGCCCCCGAAATAAAAGCAATACCATACGTACCGCTGCAATAAAAGTGCATATTATTTTTCATAATTTCGCCTCCATTCTATGACATTCAAGAAAAGTTTGAAAAAAACAAAGCCAATGCTAAAAAGAATGAGGAATTTATTTTCATTTTCTTTAAGTGTTTTGGTAAGTCTCATTTTATGTATA
>JAKOGI010001394.1:187081-217081 GCA_029747015.1 Carnegiea gigantea
TATATATATAGGTACGTATTTTTACATATAGAGATACATAGGTCTCTTTATGGATTGGAGCAGTCCTGAAGGCAATGGAATATAGAGTTGACAATTTTTCTTCTTGGAAAAGGATTCCAGTAGTCCAAGAGTGATTGCTCATTGTTCGCTAAAGTCGTGGGTAATAAGGTTACTTTCGTTTTGCTATATGGGGATGATCTTCTTATCAGTGGAGATGGTGGAGATGTCATTTATGCCATTAAGACAGCTTTGAACACTGCTTTCACCATTAAGGATTTCGAACTGGCTCGTTGCTTTCTTGGCATAGAAGTGGCTAGATGTTTCCGAGGTACTTTCCTTAGTCAAAGGAAGTACATTGTTGACACTTTAAAGGATGTAGGCATGGCTGGAGCTAAACGTGCATTTTTTCCTTTGCCATAGGGTCTTCGTTTATCGCTGAAATTCTGATTCTTCTCCTTGCAGGACACTAGTTAGCAGACTCTTGTATCTTAACCTACGTCAGGCTTTTTTTTTTTTTTTTACTCAGTGCAGTTATTAAGTCAATTTTTTCACCAGCACAGACAGACACACTACCGGGAACCTTTATATGTTCTAAGGTACTTGAAAGGGACAACAAATACGGGATTGTTTCTACTCCAAAAACACTAACTTGCAACTTTAGACCTATAGTGATGTAGAGTGGGCCATTTGTAAGGATTCTGCTAGGTCCTTGACAGGCTTTTGTGTGTTAATGGGATCATCATTGATTTCTTGGAAGACTAAGAAACAAAAGACTATAGCAAAATACTCAGTTGAGGTAGAGTACAGAAGCATGTTAGCCACAACTTCTAAACTTGAATGGATTTACTCCTTAATTGAGGATTTGCACATTCCACCTATATTACCTATTTTGTTATACTGTGACAACAAGGCAGCTCAACACATTACACAAAATCCTGTGTTTCATGAGAGGGCTAAACATCTTCGAATCGATATTCATTACACGGGGGACAAAGTCTTGGAAGGTTTTCTACAAACTTCACATGTACCTTCTAGGGAGCAATTGGTAGATTTAATTGGGAGAAGCACAACATTCCTACCAGTCTTCAAGGTCAGGCTTGTTGGATTCTCCCCCAATCTGGGGGGAGGGGATATTGAGGAGTTAGGAGTCTATTAGCGGTATGTAGAGGTAGTTAGGAGTTTTTTATAGCTTTGCCAGCTTAGCACCATCTATTTATCTTTCTCTCTCATCTTCTTTCTTGGTCTGTACATAAGCCTCATCCTTATACAATTTCTGGTAATGAATGTGATGATGATTTCTCTTATATCATTCAGATTTTCTCCCTCTATTCATCCCGGTCTAACAAAACTTCTTGCTACAAAATAATAGGTTTTTTTATATACAATGTTTGATGACTCATAATGAGCACAATTTGTAGATGATACATGTGGTGTATATACACCCATAAGTTGCATAAAGATACACATATTTAAATTTTTCTATATGACAAACACATGTGAGTTAATATGTAGCAGATGCCTTATAAAAGTATCTAGTATTTATGGTAAAGCAGCGCAGCAATGTGAGAAAGTATGAATTAATTTGACCCATTAGAATATTTGATATACTATCCGACTTGATATACCATCAGCCGACCTAAAAAAACATTTCACTTTGTTTACATTTTTTTTTGTTATTATCCACGGGCCCAATTCAATACACAAACTAGAATCCTTTATTTTTAAGGTTTTTTCATTTTTAATTAGGTCTTGAATTAATTTATCTATTTGTTCAAATTTGATAAAATTGTTTACACATTTATTTTTCTACTTATACAAATCTTTAAATGTGTAACATGATAAACTTCTATTTTGAATCCATTTCCTCCTCAATCTCACTCCAGTTGCATACTAATATTGTTGGATTTATTCAATGATTTGAATTATTTTGCTCCCTTTCTCTCATGTTCATCTAATGTGCAAAATGTTCTCATGTATAGGTACTTTTTCTCTAATTTGAGTGATTCAACGATAATCATTGGAGGGATGAACAACAGGGAGGATTTGAGCTAAGGATGAAGCAAGAAGTACAAAATCTCAGAACAAGTCAGAAAAAGCCAAAACATGAGCAGTATGCTTTCGCATGACTGTACTTGACCTGAAGAAATCTTCTACAATAGTGTTACGCGTCAGCAATGGTCGTTTGTGCTCATCAATACTACCCCTCCCATGTTGCTACAATGCCCAAGAGCACACCTGTGCTACCTATAGTACTGACACATTTCCTAGGAAGTGTGATGCGGGGCATAATTGTGTTTGGTCGTAACATGAGTACTCATGCCGTCACGTATGAGCCTATCAAAGATGCTTTGTGGCAGCTATAAATTCCAAACCAAGATTATTTTTAGGACATCTATTACTCAGCTTTGTTTTAGATTTTCAAACTACTCTGCAGATGTCGATGTCTCATTGTTATAAAAGATTGTCTTGAGCATTTCAAGTATCGTTAGTCCTTACAACGTAATATTCATGATTTTGTTTCCCTCAGTCCTTCGCTTTTTTATTTGTTACTTTAGTTTTCTAGTAGTTGCGGTGGTGATGATTGTGAAGCTTGTGTTGCAGTTTTTAAATATATTAGTAGCTAAATCTGCCAACTTGAGTTGGGATTAGCTCCAATTATACTTTGTTAATGATGATGTAGCCTTTATTGGGCTTGTTCCTTGCATGTGCTTGTGAATTCTACAATGTTCACCACATGTTTCATGAAAGACTTGCAAGAGTTTTCATTCTAGCTTTATTTGCGTTTAGGAAAGATTAAAAAATGAAACCTTTTCCTAACATGACTTAGTGGATTATTAGGACTTTGATATAAACATAATTGGAATCTTCATTTAAATCTAGAGGCCATTGTAATCATGTGATTATTAACCCCACCCCTGAAGCAGGGAGTAAATAGGCATTAATGGGAAACCTGTCCATTCTACATGCAGGCACAGACAATTTGACGGATTTAGTAATTGGTTTCTATTACCTTGTTTCATTAATTACGATAGCAACAACAAAATCAACAAGTGCTGTTGTAGGTCTTGCTTTCAAGAGACCATCAAACAAAAAAATCTAAAACACTTTTTAGAGATGAACACTATTGAAAACATTTGAAAGTGGAAGCTCCATATATGGAATGTCAAGCAACAATATATTAAATACATAAATAATCGATATGGAAACTTGTTGCACAGAAATAATATCAAGTACTTATAAAAAGATCATATTAATGTGACATGTGCAAGATGACAATCACACCAAAAACAATGCCTGCTAAGTGACTAAAGGGTGAAGATGAACCAACTAACTGCTTTAAATCTATCACTTTAATTCTAGACTTCCAAAGACTCTATCTTGTGTCATCCCCCACCCCCCAAGTGTTAAATGTCTCATGTCTTATGTAATGACGTCATTCCAATTCTCCTTTGGTCTTCCTATTATACCACTCTTACTTTCTATGAGGGAAATCCTCTGAATCATTTACATTTGGGATTATCGAAATTTATTGTAATAATATGCAGGGCCAACTTTCCAAAATTCAACTTTCGAGACCATTGCACTTTTATACAGTAAACTCTTAGTGCATAAGTCACTATTCACTTTAAATATAGTTCCCAAAAATTTTCATATTTCCAAACTTTGCCCCAATCCTTAAAAACTTGCTTTTGAAAATTTCAGTTTCGTGCATGTAATATTGTTTTCATTAGTACTACTCGAAACCCTCTTAAATATGGTATCAGAGCCACACGACTAAAAATAATTAAGATAATTAATGGTTGGCTATGCTAATCAACTATGTTTAATCTTGGGTTAACATCTACTTGTCCTGCTTCTAATTATTCACACATTGGGCACTCACCAGAAGGAGCTACTTCAGTAGCACCCCAATTAAACTATATCATTGATGTAGTTTTAGAATTAAAAGCCGAATTAGTGAAAATTAAGACTGAAGTTAAGGAGATTAAGAAACAATTGTCTGTAATCCATCTTTCTTTAAATAATGAAATTAAACATTGTGAAAAATTTGATTTAAGCATTATACTCCTTTTCAACGTAAATATCATTTCCAAAACCTAACAAACCAAATTTCATTTTCTTTGCACGATATAAAATTCAAAAAGAGGTGGGAGAAAAGTCAACTGAAAAATCATTAAAAAAGTAGAAAAAGAAAAAGAGGATAGAGTATAAGTAGTATAGTCTTAAGAAATTACAAAATATGTTCGGTAAGGAAGAAAACCCAAAAAAATTAAACAAAATGATGAGCATAATGGTTGAGAAATAAGATGTATTATCTGATAATAATGAAGTGATACATAATGTCCACTTAGAAAAAGAAATATATCAACTGATGAATCTAATTAAACTAGATGATCCTATTGTTGGTCTTTTAGAAGAAATTAGGAAGAGATTAGGTAAAAAATATGGTAAAATGATATTTGACCATGAAATTAATGAGATTTGAAAATAATTTAACGTAGATGAAATCGAGTTCAATCTATTTTACAATGTTGTTCCTAAACCTAAAAAATTTGATGAATCTTCTACAAGAAATACTCCTTTTATGAGACTTAGGTGCGTTCTCCTAGGGCGTACAAGCAACTTTTGTTTTGGGTTTGTGTCAAAGAATGCCACATCCTTTGAATAAATTATCCTAACCCCAATTGGTCACATGGGTTACATCTTGAACATCGATGGAGCTCGTGATAGAGAAGACATATTTTAGCATTGGAAAAGAGCTATGAATAGTGTCAGAGGCTTGAATGCTACATGGACTGCTGGAAACTCCCTAAACCATATCAAACATAGTTCTTCTATTATTTGGAGCTGTCTGATAAGACTCATTAGATAAGAAAGATAAAAATTATTAAGAATGATGGAAACAGCCACTGCAATGTTCAAACAATTACGTAAGAAAATTGAAACTAAATTTATCATAACTAAACTTGATTTCGAAGAAAAAGCCAGAGAATGGCAAAGAAAGATTTGTAATATAGAGTTGTGGGATATGATATATCTGGATAATCATATTATTGAATTAAGTCAACATTATTATAAAATTAGGCATTTTGAAACCCATCTTAGTATGATTTATGACAAATTACCATATCCAATCAATTCTATAATCAATAAAAAATACATTAAATGGCTTTAAAAACCAGATGCTATTGATATCTTTGGTATAAGAATCTCTTATTTAAGAAATTGGTTGATGATGAATGCCTTGATCTCCAAAAATAAAAGAAAATGAAAAAACAATTTTGGCCTATTAGGATAATTCTCACCAATAGGGGAAAGAACCTGAGAAGAGAAGGAAAAGAAAATTTTGTAAGAAATAGAGTTTTAAGAAGCAAAGAGGGGAAAAATATAAAAGAAAATATTATAACAAACCAAGCCCTAAAAAATAAAGACAATTTAGAAAAGCTGTTTATTATCTTTCCAGGAAAAACAATCGCAACTGTTGGGCACATGGAGAAGTAGGTCATTATGCAAATGAATGTAAGAATAGGAAAAACAACAAGCTTATAAAAACTTTGGGTTGTTTAGACTATCTTGAGCACAGTGAAGAAGAAGCACTAGATCTAACCTTGAAAAACAATAAGGGCATTGTTGAGATTGTGCTGAAGGATGAATATGAAGAAAGTAATTATAAATAAACTAATCACATGATGGAAAATAGTTCAATTAGTATTAGTGATCTTCAAGGGGAAGAATTTATTGTAGATAATGAGAATGAAGAAGTTAAAGGAGATTGGGCTATTCTAATAATTTAGAAAGACATAATCTATAGAAAATCCATCTTTTAATTAAAGAGTAAGTACATATGTTAAATAATGGGAGGAGATTTTGAAATAAAAGACTCTGAATATGGTGTAGGAGAAGTTACTCTCATTAATTGGAAAAAATATCCTTAAGTATTACAAAGATAGAAAACACAGGTATGTCCATGTCGGAAGTGTCCAAGTGCAAATTACCCCATTACAGTATTATGAGAAAGATATTAATCTTAATGCTTTACTTTATAATATCAGGCATACCAAATTTAATACTCAAATTATTACAAGGATTAAGATTAATTTATGTAATGGATCAATACGATTCAATTTCCGACCTAGATATTATGTGAGGCTAAAAGATGAATTTGCCAAAAACGTCATCTCCCTTTAGATAAAAACAGTCGGGATAGACATGAAAAGAGGAGGATGCCCATTAAGGATATTTTAGAAGATAATCTACAAACTAAATAATATTATAAATCTAAAGACTAAGATAACAATGATAAAGGCAGATAAATTTGAAAGTCCTACACCAAATGGAAAAAATTCAAAGGATTAAATCCAATCCAATAGAGATAAAAATCCATAGGTCTTGGATTTCTATCTGTCCCAAGCCCACCAAAATCAATAAGAAAGTTCTAATAAAAATTGATGAGAATGGTAAAATTACCATTAAATCCCAATTATTAAGAAGCATGAGTGCAAGATCAAAGGGGGAGAAGGATCTTCAACTATTAAAGAAAAGCTGAAAGAAGATGATATAATAAGTACGAGCAGTGAAACGTGTAGAATGAGTTTTAAATCAATAAGACACAGTGTAGATCAAAGTATGAGTCTAGACACTACAAAAACCTAGCCAATCTGTAATGAAATTTCAACAATGAAAAATAGTTTTCGTCTCAAAATAAAAACTGCGATGAAATATTCCAGTCCAGCCATGAAAGCAGTCAGTGTCTGTAACTAAGATGCAATGAGAGATGAATTAGGTATTCGTCTCTATCAGAGATGAAAATAGGGGATGAAAATTAGTTTTCATTTCTAATAGAGTCGATTTTATTTATTCATAGCAAACTCGCCACAAGCGAATGACAAAATCCCTCCCACGGTGGGTTTCATTTCACAATCATTCTGTATTCCTTCCCTCCTCTCTCTCTTTAATGAAAACCTAGCTCCATTGTTGGCTGAGCTTTGCAGGGATTTGGCGGAAAATTGAGGAGGTAAGCATATGAAATTGTGGTGCTTCTCTATCTAGGTTTGTCTGTCTCTCTCTTTTTCTCTCTTTGTGTGTCTAATAGAGACCCTTTTATGTGTTCTCGTTGATTTGTAAATTAATAGGTCTAAGGTATTCTCGAAAATTGACAATAGGAGTAGGTATCACCAAATTAGGATGAAAGAAAGTGATGAGTAGAAGACCAGCTTCAAGACCAAGTATGGGTTTGTATGAGTTGCTTGTATTTGGCTTATCTAATGATCCTAACACCTTCATAAGACTTACAAATGAGGCCATTAGGCCTTTCATTGGGAAGTTTGTTGTGGTGTATTTTGATGATATTTTAGTGTATAGCCATGATGAAACTTCTCATATTGCGCATCTTTCCAAAGTCTTTCAAGTTTTGGGACAACAAAAATTATATGCTAAGTTTGAAAAATATGACTTGTTCTCAGCACATGTTATTTTTCTTGGCTATGTTGCTTCAAGAACGAGCATACAAGTGGATAAATCCAAATTCGAGGCCATCAATAGTTCGCCCATGTGTATCTCAATTATGAAAGTGAGGAGCTTTCATGGCCTGGCACTTTTCTATCATTGGTCCACCAAAGACTTTCACTCTATCATGATTTCCTTGACCGAGTGCATGAATAGAGGAGGTTTTGAATGGACAAAGGCCCCCCCAAAGGGCCTTTGAAACAATTAAGAATAGGCTATGTTCGGCTCTTGTCTTGGCTCTTCCTAACTTCGATCTCCTTTTTGAAGTTGAATGTGATGCTATTAGCATTGGCATTAGGTTGGTCCAAAACAACCCTTGGCCTATTTTAGTGAGAAGTTGAGTGGCCCCAAACTCAACTACTATACTTATGACAAGGAACATTATGCTATCATTCAGGCTCTTCCTTATTGAAGTCGCTATCTCAAGCTAAAGCCCTTTGTGATACTCAGATCACACAAGGTCTTGTCCTTTATAAATGGACAAGTTAAGCTCAATTCAAGACGTGTAAAGTGGGTGGAATTTCTCTAATCATTTTCTTGCACTTGTAAGCACAAAGATGGCGAGAAAAATGTAGTGGTCGATGCATTATCAAGAAGATACATTCCCTCTTTTACTCTAGAGCCCAAAATTTTGGGATTTTACACCATCCAAGACCTCTACAAAGTAGATGAAGATTTCCAAAAAATTGTTACAAATCCCAAGGATCATGACTCCTATACCTTACAAGATGAGTTTCTCTTTAAGTACAACAAGCTATGTATTTCTAGGAGCTCTCTAAGGGAATAACTTATGAGAGAGGCCCATGGTGGTGCATTGGGAGGTCATTTCGACATCAACAAAAATAATTAAGATCTTTATAAGCACTTTTATTGGCCTCAGATAGTAACGGATGTCCAAAAGGTTATCTCTAAGTATTACATATGCCATAGGGTCAGGAGCACCTTCTATCAAGGGTTGTATACCCCTTCTTCCAATACCAAATAGTCCTTGGGAAGATGTGAGTATAGATTTCATTTTTGGGTTTCCAAGGACCCAAATATGGCATGATTCAATCGTGGTTGTGGTTGACCGGTTCTCTAAGATGGTGCATTTCATTCCATGTCACAAGAGTGATAATGCTTCTCATATGACTCATCTATCTTTCAAGGAGATCATCAAGCTACATGGTTTACCAAGAAGTATTGTCTCTAATAGGGACACCAAATTTCTTTCCTATTTTTGGAGGTGTTTATGGAGATTGTTAGACAGCAAGCTCTTGTTTAGCATAACTTGTCACCCTCAAACTGATAGGTAAATGGAGGTTACCATCTAGACTGTATTTACTCTCATTAGACGATTAATAAGCAAGAACACTAAGGGATGGAATTTAAAACTCCCTCATGTTGAGTTTGCTTATAACCATGCTCCTCTATATGCTACATCCCGCTTTCCCTTTGATGTTTATTATGGAGTCAATCCTCTTATTCCAAGAGACCTTCTTCCTATTTCCACCGAGAAAAGGGTCATCTTTGAGGTCCACGAGATAGCTAAGGAAATGAAAAGTCTCCATGAACAAATTCGAGCTTAAATAGAGAAGGTTAATGAATCTTACAAGGCTAGAGAAAACAAGCATCGAAAGACTATGGTTTCTAACCTAAGAGATTTAGCTTGGTTGCACCCAAGGAAAGAAAGATTCCCTTTTAGGAGAAAAAACAAACTCATGGCTGAAGGAGAAAGCCCTTTCAAGGTGCTTGAAAGGATTGGGGACAATGCCTACAAGTTGGAGTTATCACTTAATTCTCGAAATAAAACCTTGAAACCACTAATTGATGATGATGATGAAGAGTCATAAATGAGGTTGATGAATTAAAGGTGATGATGAAAGAGGAGAGAGAAATGATAAGGAAGTACCTATGGTGTGAAGAAGATGAGGAAGTTGAAGCGATAGTAGGTGGGAGGGAATTTAGTTTTTTAAGGCATCAAGGCAAAGAAAGAAGAACAAGGGATGACGGTACAGTGATCATATGCACGATGTGTACGTGATTAAGTGAGAGAAGTGCTGTGGACACTGTGGGTAGGCTAGGCACTGGGAGTCTTAAAACTGGGCTGTAGAAGAGGAGGGAAGCAAAATAGGCCCAAAAGGAGAGGAAAGAGCTAAGATGAGGGGGAGAAGGCTACTCGAAATGGGTCGCATCTAGGAGCATAGAGCTAGGCCCACGAAGGAGAGGGAAAAGAAAGAAGGACAGGCATTGGAAAGAAAAGGGGGCACGGAGGCTGGGCCAACCCGCGAAATGGGTCGGTATCTTTTTGCCTTCATTCCATTTGATCCAATGCCTTTTCTTCCAATTCTTTTGGCCAACAATTTATTCATTCTCTTCCAACTTTCATAATTCCTCAAGATAAATAAAGCAAGTTAGAATTTTGATTTAATAATTATTTTGACAAATATTAGATAAGTGTGAAAGCATATTTTGAATGAAAATGCACAAATTAACCAAAGATTATGTAAAAATCGAAGAAAAATGCATAAAAAAAAAACAAACTGGATGTACTAAAACTCAATAGACGAGGAATGACACACAAAAAAAGTCAAGACTTTCACCTTCGAAATGCAAAAATGATCCTAAGAAGTTAAAGGATTTCAAGGATGCTAGTTTGATTTTGAATTCGAAGTGTAAGAGAGAGTCTCTTGAGAAAGAGATAGAAATAGTACGAGATAGATAGAGATGGTAAGAAAGAGGGAGATAATAGCAGAGCAGGATAGAGAGCTAAGAAACTAAAGAGTCTCTTGGAAAAGTTTTAAACAATCATCATGCGCTCTTTTTTAGAATCTCGTGTTTTATTTTCTTTTGTTTTTCGTGCTATTTGGGCGGTTATATAAATAGAGTTGGTTACCTACCATAATAAAGAAAGTATTCACAAGAGGTTTTCAAAAAATTCAAATGCAGTTTTTTTTTTCTATTTCAAGTAGAACTAAAAGACGAAAATATTCACAATAAGGAAAATCCATTGTATATAGCTTGAATCATAGGTATTGTTGATTAGAAATTTGATCATTAATGAAGTATGCTTTGATCACTATTATTACTCTATCTGATTACTACACTGTGTACTATTGATCAACCTGTTGGAAGGAATCCATTTCTATGAAGTTGTGCCAGTATCTGATGACTCCATGAATTAATCACTGCCGTTGTTCTATTTTATCACCAAAGATACATGTAGTGACCACTAAGTGGACGTCTGAGAATGATCAGTGAGTAATGTGTGTGTGGTCACTAATATTGTTTCTATTGATGACTTATCTTATATTTGTTGATCACTAAATATCATTATTAGTGATCACTAATATGATGCTTATTGATCACTAACAACATTCTTGTTAATCATCGAATTTACATGCATAGAATTATAAGCACTGGCTGAACTAGTAAACAATATTATAAAATTTTATGACTAATTTTATGCTTATAAATAACTAGCAATATGCCTGTTGCTTAGAAGATTTAAATTGTTGGAGGAGAAAAAAGAGAAATTGAGTTCCACACAAAAGCTAAATTTTATGCTTATAGATAAGTAATAATATGTCTGTTCCACACAAAAACTAAATTCTATTCGATGGAAGGAAAAAAGGAGAGATTGAGTTTAACTGCATACTAATGTAGGTTATATTGATCACTAATGCCACAACTTTTGATCACTAATATTACTTGTAAAGGTCATCGGAAAATTCATCTATTAGCAGGAATATTACTCATCACATAAGTACTGATCAGAAATTACATATCTACTGATCACTAACACCAGACACTCCGCACATTTTTAACTCATACATTGTCATCATTGTAACATATCTATTGTTATTAATGACTATCACTTAGAATACAAGTAGTGCGAAGCTCTATACCAGCCTCCTTCATTGCAGCATTCTGGTGTTTGCTTATCGTAAGCACTCCATTCGCAGTGGCCTTTCGCTGGGATTGTTCATGTGCAGTAGTAGCATCACAGAATGATGTGACCATTGCCCCCGCTTCATGTTGTATGCTGTCAAGCCCTTCATTGTCCCTGTACTAATTTGACAAGAAAAATCCATGATGCTAATAAAATTTTTATAAGTAGAAGCCAAATCCTTGGTAGCGGAAACTGTCTTGCCTACATCCTTCTGCATTTTTCAAAGAAAAAAATAGTAAAAAGAAATATATATATATATATATATATATATATATATATATATATATATATATATATATATATATATATATATATATATATACACAAAAGATATGTTTTGAACACTAATAACATGACTATTGATCACGTACTAAACAATTGTGAAATTGGAAACTAATGAAGAGAAAACGGATATAGTAACAGAAATTGGTGTTTACTTATTTGAGACTTTCATTCTCATGAGTGTGAATCAAAATATCAAATAAGTAAACACCAATTGAAGTGATCACTAATATTATATATAATGATCACCAAAAACATGAGTGCTTAACACTTTTTAGATAATCCACACAAAGACAGACATTAAAAGTTAAGTTAGGTGATCACTGACATGTATCTCTGTTAATCACTCATCACATAAGTAGTGATTAGAAATATCATATCTACTAATCACCAATAGGATGTATTCTGCTCATAAAACACATACACTTTGATCACTAAGAACATTAGTATTGATCATTAATGTTATTTTTAACGCATACATTTTAAAAAAATGGAGAGATCGACTTCAACTACACACTAATCTGATTTATACTGATCACTAATTCCACAACTTCTGATCACTAATATTACTTCTAAAGATCACGAGGAATACATTTATTGATCTCCATGCATAGAAGGACTATAATGGAAGTGTTAGGAGTAACATTGAAACAAGCAATGCAAACCATGACTAAATTAAATCAAAACATAAATGATGACACATGTAATAATCACCAAAAAAAGACAAGAATGCTTTGTTTGCTTCCTCAATTTCAGTTGCCCTTTGTCTTCAGGAGCTTGCTGCTCGGTCTCCGTTCGCTGAGCAACATCCATCGGAGGTTCAACAACACCCCTCCCAAAACCTTTGCTCTTGTACTCTGCTTTTATCCTTCTCTTAATGTCCTCATTAGTCCAAGTGGACATCGTTAGAATCTGTCTCTACAGTATTCTCTCAATGAAAACAACCCTGTCTAGGTACAGCATCTGCAATTATAGAAAGATAAAAAAAACTCTATTAGTACATGCATTTTGGTAATCTGCACACATATGAGCAGTTGATCACTAATCAACAAGTTATTGATCACTATTAGGTTAATTGTTGATCAATAACACATTCTGACACTGCTTTTTTAAATGATCACTGTGTTTCGTCATATTGTTCACTAATTTTATGAAAAGGTGACCTTGTTGTGTAGTAGAACTCACCATAAAGAAGAAGAGCGGACCGTTAAAGTCCACTCCTTTTGTAGACTTACTCTCCTTGTACTGCCTCACACTGGTGATGAGCTTCCGCACTACAAACTTGCACTAGTGCAGGGATGCAATCTGATTCACATCCTTTACATATTTGAGGATAGACTTGCTGTAGTAGCGGTTCTTCGGTCTGCTGAAAAAGAAATTCACCAAATATATGATAAAGTCCCTCTTGTAGCTCTTGCTACCGTCTTTTTTAGCTAGAATGAACTCCGACATGCGGGTCAAATCCAAGGGAGTGTGCGTAATTTTCCATTCCTTGACCTAGGCAGCATGCACCTCATCATATTGTTCATCCATTGAAGACCTGCTGATCTCCATGCTTTCCCTTCCACCCATAGGCACACCCAAGGTCACATAAACATCAAATACTATGATCGCAAGTCTTGGCCCATCTGGGAGCACGAAGGAGGTAGAGCAGGGATCAAAGCTCTCTACGAGCCATTTTTAAAACTTCCCTGGGATTTGCTTCATGTTAACCCTCAAGAAGGAAGCAAATCCCATTGATCTACTCACTTCAGTTTGAGCTTCATTCAGTAGTGCCACCATTGATGAGAATGAACGTATACTTATCCTCGTGATGAATGCCTTTTGGTACATTCTCTTTTCATTGCCATCCTTCTTATATTTTAAGGCGGCTGTTGGATGGCCATTTAAACGTCCTGCCCCGAGCTGCTTGTTTTCTCCTCTGGTAAAGCAGCACCAGTACTTAATTGAGCATCCATTTGCTCAATAGGTTGTTTGCCTTCAAATTTTAATGCAGGCTTTTTTGGTCTTTGGAACAGCCTTTGGATCTTATTGAATAGGTTTCTCTTCTTACCCCTCTTTCTTGTTCGCATTATGATCAACGTCTTTATGTTCACGGGTTGGCATGTTTTATACCATAGATAAGTCAAATTGTTGTACTGCAGGTTTTGGTAACCCTGCTTCTTTGTTTCTTCTCCCTTTCCCTATGTTTCTTTGTGAGGGAGTTTGGTGGAAGATTTGTCAAAAGGCTCCTTTTCCTCCTGCAGCTTCTCGGGAGATCTATCAGAGTTTTCATTGCTACTTTTAATCTCCCTAGCATTGCTTTCTTTATCGTCTGAACTATTAGAAGAAATCTCTACTTCAAAAATGTGCCCTTACTGTACCAAAGGCTTCGATAAGTTTTCCGCCTTGTGTGATCGTCTCACAAGGAATGCCTTCTTCTTTGGCTTCTCCTTTTTTGTTTCTCCCAGCTTCTCCCCTTTTTGCTTCTTCTCGGATTTTTTCAGGGTTTTTTCTAAAGTTTTCTGCTCTTGTTGTGGTTTGTTAAAAGTATCTCAGTCTCTAGGCGTGTATTGGGAGTCTGACGAAGAATTGCCCCCTCTTGTGGCCTGTCAGCAGCATTCTTCTTCCTGCCCTCATTCTTCTCCTCCACCTTCCCTAACGAACTATCTGGTTCCATCTCTTTCACATTAGTCTTTTGTAGAGATTCACCACCCTCTGTTGCCTACTGAGAAGAATTGCCCCTCTTTGCCTTCTTACTTACAACCTTATCACATTTCTCTTTCCCAGCCTTTGTTTTCTTGGAACGTTTCTCAGTGGGTTTTACAGGGAGAGCTTCTTTTTCCATTGCTCTTTCAGCTAACTTATCGGCCTTTTCCTTGTCACCAACATTCTTTTTAAGCGGGACCTCTTCATTGCTTTTCTTCTTAGTCCCCTCTTCTTCTCAATCTTCTTCTTTGTTGTCTTTTGAGTTGATTTGTCAGTCTTCTTAGAATGTTTCTTAATGGGTTTCTCAGGGACAGCTTCTTTTTTTTTTGATTGCTCTTTGAGCTGGCTTATTTGTCCTTTCCTTGTCATCAACATTCTCTTCAAGGGGGACCTCTTCACTGCTTACCTTCTCAGTCTTCCCCTTCTTCCCAGTCTTTTCTCTGTGGCCTTTTCAGTTGTTCTATCAGTCTTCCTGTTCTTATCCACCGGTACTTCTGCTAGGGATTTATCTTCAGTGGTTGTGTTCTTATGCAACTTGTCTTCATTATCAGAATTATTCGTAGCATCATCATCGTCGTGTGTCTTGCAGGTGAATACTTTGTATCAACACTTCTTCCCTTGGAGAGAACTGCTGCTAGTCTTATCGGCATATCCTCTTCTTTTATAAGCACCTTGTCCAATTTGGTCCGGATCAAAGCTACTTTAGTGCTGTAGAATATGAAAGGCAAGTGAGCAAAGAAAGTACATACTTCTATGAACTCATAAAATATAATGTATCACTAATCGTAATTCAAATTATCACCAATCAAAACTGCACTAATGAGAAATACTCAACATATGATACAAATTGGAACCGTAAAGGCATTTAATTATCATGTGCGTGTGTTTATATTTGCTGGTTAGAAAGGGCTGTTATTGATGAGTTGAAAGCAAACATTTATAAAGATGAGGATAGAATAAGCAGGCATTTTATAAATTAAAAAAATGATCATTAATGCAATATCTAACGTTCACTAATTAGTTGTCTAACAATCACAAAACGATAAGACACATATGGAAAATTATCATTAACATCATACCTAACGATCACTAATATCATACCTAAATCACTAATCTTCTTTCTGACAATAACTGAGGTAGACGTGCAGTGTGAAAAAATGTTGCTTCATAGTTTTTAAAATTTTTGTAATCGCTTTGAAGAAAGACATTTAAGCCATGTGAGAATTTGATTTTTTTTTTTTAAAGAACCTATTTAAAGTAATCAAAGAAACAAATAGATGTGCAAAACGATCACTGAAACTATACCTAATGATCACTAAATATGTAAGTTATGATCACCAAATATATAACACATATGTAATATGAAAAATATTTACTCAAAAGGTTTTGAAGTGCAATTTTTTATGTAATGGAAGGTGATTCTTCTCCATCCTCCTTGGTAGTTTCTTGTACTTTACATTGGCCCATGATTTGTCAGTAGTAAACCCTAGAGAAAAAGCAAATCCATGCGAAATTATAAGATTGTGGAAAATAAATCCTTCAAACCGCAGTATATGACTAAACTTTACCAAGTTGTACAATATTGGCAGAAAACTAGATTTAAAATCGAAAAAGGCAGTTTGGAAGTGAAAGATTAGAGCATGGTAAATTTTCAAGAACCAAATGACATGGTTTTTGGCGCAACAACAGACTAGAAGCTTTGAAAAATAGAATTGAAACCAGATTTTCAAGAAAATATTCAAAGTTATGAAAGTTTTAAAAAAAATCAAAGAAAAATCATGAAAAAACAAAAAAATCCAAAATAAGTGCCCCAAAACAGAATAAGAAGAGCAATGCGATCACAAAAGTCAAGAATCTCAGCTTCAAAGTGTAGAGAAACTAAAGAGAAGTTGCAGGGGTTGATGAATCTTGATGAGATTGCGGATTAGAACCGAGAGAGAGAGAGAGAGAGAGAGAGAGAGAGAGAGAGAGAGACAGAAGGATAGAGATAGAGACAGAGAGAGACTACTAGGGAGAATAAGAGAGACTGAGAATACCAGTGCAAGACGCATGCGAGAAAATCAATAGACAGTAGAGTAATAAGGACACAATAAGAGAGAGACTGTGATTTAGAGAGAGACTGTGATTTAGAGACAGTTGGTTGGCTATCATAACTGAGCGTAATATTAGCTTGGTATAAGAATACTAATTAATCAACATCTCTTTTCATAAAACAAAATTGTTGTTTGTCTAATTTTGTGTGTTTTTTTTCTTTTTTCTTGGGTGCAAATTAAAAGATCAAATATTTATAGATATAATGCATATTTGAATTTTATAGAAGGCAATGAAGTTTGGAATTGTAGTCAGTGATTGATGGGTGCTCTTTGGGTGATCAATAGGGTTGCTTTGGTGATCATCAGAACTATGTTTAGTGATCACTAGGTGTATTCATTGTGACCAACACATCATCAGTTGTAGTTGGTGATCAACAGTTGTAGTTTTGGTGATTATTACAAAGTATGTCTCCTTATTGCTGGTTCTGTTTATAGTTATTAACACATTATCAATTATAGGTACTGATATCAGCCTGTTAGGTAGTGATCAATAGGTGTTCATTCAATATGATCCAAGTTAGTTCCAACAGCTTGGTTCTAACAGTACTGGAGAAAATATGAATATATACACATAGGATCCATCTGCAGATTAATTGCATAACAAAGTAAGCAACACGCTTACGCCTTCAAAGGTGGGAGCAAATAGAAGTTAAGGACACTCAAATCATGGGATGAGCAGAATGTCTATATGCAAGCCTAGTAGAGGAGCATCACTAGTTATTCCATACAATATCAACAAAAATAAGTGTCATAAACATGTCCCCGTAGCAAAGAAAAGCATGGTACGGTGAATTACCAAATGAGTCATGATTCATTGAAGGTACAAGCCATAATTGCACCCGTGATCAATAAAGTCAATGAGATGATGCTCTATTTTCATCTTATCCATTTACTTCGAAATAATGTCCTAACATAAAACATGGGTGGTGGTGGATCCCTTAGGATGTAAGGAGGCGATTGGTCAGCACTTTATGTAGTAATGTTTTACTTAAATACCGTATAAAGTTATATGACCCTTCCATAAGGATCCAACATTTGGTATAGCAGTGAGTTGCATGTACTCCAGTGGCTAAGGTACAGTTTTCCTATAGGTGAAAATTCTCTTACAAAAAAAGAAGGGGATCAGAAAAACCAAAGTGACTTAATAGGCAAGGTCGACGAATGCCTCATTTTTTTTTTAAGGCAACTTAGGAGCAAGACCGGGTTTCTAGTAAAATAGGAACATAAGTCATTTTCCATCCTAGGCTGAGCAAAAAAAGGGGCCATTAATCCATCCATGTGCATGTCCATGAAAAGCAAACAAAGTAGTGATACTCAAAGAACCATTGTTGAAAAATAAGTCGGCTCCCTTGACTTTGGTGAAACCTGAGGAAAATACTCAAAAAAACCAAGGCTACAAAAAGTGATAACCAATGATAAGGGCTATACCTTAAACAGAAGGAAAGATTTCTTAAAAATCATTACCTCGATCTCTCTCCATAAATCCCCAAGTGGTAAGCTAGAGTTATGCTCTTTGCAAGTTTTACCCACTTGTCGCACCCTTTTTCACAATCTATGGATAAGGGTAGAATACGCATGTGACGCCATGCAAATTCTAATTCATTTTATTATTAATCTTTTGAGTTGCTCAATGAAGCTGTGAAACCCTAAAAGTAGTCACTACTTCATTTCATAAGAAATAAGGCGAAGGGGAGAACTCACTATATAACGAAGTTGTATTTAGAAAATTCAATAGGCTTAATGCTCATAGCATCAAAATAAATCCACAAAACAAGTGACAAACTTTTTATTCAAGCTAAATAAAAGTGCAACTGAATTATTTCAGCCTCACTCTGACACCCTTCCCTTATGTAACACATTTATACCTGAAAACAAAACATTTTGAAAAGTGAGACGGAGGTCAATAGTGCCTATCCCTAATAGTCAAACACAACTTTAAATTCATTTCAAACATTTTAAGAGAGAAGGGAGGGTCTTCAAACAAGTTTAAAAGCAAGGAGGTTCCTAACCAAGCATACCTTGAGTAATTTCTTTCTTTTTGTTCAACCCATTAATTAACTTCACTCCATTTCCTTAGCGAGAGACCCCAACGGGGTCTCATAGCCTTATGCTAAACCATTTCATGGGATATTGCCTAGTAGTAATCTGTGATATGGTACATGACCATCTTCCATTTGGCATACAATTTTGTAAACAATTTACAAAACACCCAAATACCTTAAGAAGAGCACTGAGGGGAGTTATAGCATGGCATTGCCTCAACGAAGCATGAATAAGAAATATCCTAGCTGCAGCTTGATCCTAAACCATTTGGCCTGAACGACAAAGTAGTATGCCATAACATGAGTCAACCCAAGACAGGTTTATAACCTAAATAATCCAAAAGCCTAAGGTGACAATCCCATGGCGAAACCCCTAATCACCCATTTCCAAGCATCAAAATAAGGTTTAATAGTTATTTTCTATTCAAACAACTTTAAATGAAACCTTAAATTAAATCATCTCATATGCAGTCTCAGCTAGTTTTCTGTCTTAATGTGTCTACTACAACTTTCAGTTTGTGATAAATAACGAATAATAGCATAAAGTTCCCCCAAATTTCATATTTTTCAAATTTGTATGGCAAAGGGAAGAATTATGTATTCAAGGGAGAAAATTCATTTCTCTTTTATTTTGGGACCACAATTAGAAATTCAAAATTTGTAGTACAATATACCCATAAACCTTTATCTCCAAATTTTTCTATGATTTTTGGATAACTATATATTTTTGGGTAAGTCTTCAAATTTAAGTTAGTGCAGGTCAATATGCTAGTCTGAATTGACAATCATATTTCATGCTTTAAAGTTAAAGTACATTAACTATTAAGCATGAATTCATCCCTAATAATCCATATTCATTCCTAAAGACCATTATATTCTAAAATTTCAAGAAATTATTAAAGAGATCATAAAAGATAGCCAATGGGCTTCTTACGTTACAGGAGAGAGATGGATGATTAAGAGGAGACTATTCCTCTTTTTTCCAACCCAAAATTTAAAAATGTGATTTATAAAAACACATTAGAGTGGTTGATTAAAGTCTAGAGATTATATCTAACTCACTTGTTTAGGGGTTCAATAATAAAGAAGGAACCCTAGCACTACCCATAACTTACCCATGAAGAAACAAGAAAAAGAGAGAGAAAGAAGGCGGTCAGCGGGGGGTGGCAGCTGGCCGATGGTTACTGGTAGGGTGTGGAGTGGTGATGGTCGCTGATGGTGTGGTTGCTTGGGGGAGTTATGGGCATGGAGAGAGAGAGAGATGGTGAGAAAGATAACGTAAGCGAGAGAAGATGAGCATGAGATAGAAAGATTGTCTGGGTTTATAAAAAATATCAACATTCCTTTTTCTTTTTTTTGGCCTGCGAGACTAGCTATGGTAGCAAGGAGAGAGGAGTGATTTTTGGGTCAATTTGACGCATGGGAGGATTTTGTGGATTTATGATTCTCTTTCAAAAGTACTAGAAACGTTTAAACTTTTAAATTTGAAATGGGAGGAAAATTAAGAGAATTAAAAGATGATTTTTTTTTTTTACTTACTTATTTCATGCACAAGAAAGAAGAGAAAGAGGGGCATTTTTGGGATTAATTGCACTTACTGAGATATTTTTGGAGATATTGGTCTCCCTTCCAAAAATTATTAATCCAACTCAAATTTTAAATTTGTCGATAATTGAAAGGAGCAACTATGACTCATGAAATCTAAATTTATATTATTTTGGATTGTTTTATTTTATTTATTTACTAGGAGTTTCAGATTGGGTCTATAACGAAGAGATTGGAACTCACACAACTAGTTACTAATCTAAAAATTTAAATAATATTAATTATATTACCCATGAATTATAAATATGAATTTTTGGAGTTTTACATTTTACCCCCTTTAAAAGAATTTTCATCCCCAAACTTCATTGCATAAACAACAATAAAGCATTGTGGATGCAACAAATAATAAAACATCAAATTCCGGAGTTTTACGTCCTAGCACTCCTAAAAAAAGTTTCGTTCTTAAAAGAAGTTTCGTCCTTGAAACATCACACATTCTTGATCACGTAAATAGATGGGGATGTCTAGATCACATCTCTTCTTATGCTCCTAAGTTGCTTTGGCTATCGTGTGTTTAGACCAAAGCACTTTCACAAGGGGATTAACTTTCCTCTGCAACTGTTTTCTTTAGGGACTAAAATCTCGATTGGTTGCTCCTTATAGGTCAAATCCTCTTGAAGCTGAGGGGTCTCTGGTTCAATCATATAAGATGGGTCTAGGATATACTTTAGTAGTTAGGACACATGAAATACATTATGAACCCTTGAAAGTTCTCCTGGCAATTGCAATCGATATGCTACTTCACCTACTCTCTCTGTAATAGGGTATGGCCCAATATATCTATGCTAGCTTACTCGATTGTCCTAATTGTATGATACCCTTACTAGGTGAAACTCGCGGAAAAACATAATCCCCTACTTCAAATTCCAAAGGCCTATTTCACTTATCAGCACAACTCTTTTGGTGACTCTAAGTAGCTCTTATTCTTTTCTTAATCACCTGAATTTTCTAGGTGGTAGGTTTTATCAACTCAAGCCCTATATTTAAGGCATCATCAATCTCTTGCCTACATAAAACGTCACCTACCATATAATGCCTTGAATAGGGACATCCCTATGCTAAAATGGTAACTATTGTTGTAAGATAACTTGATTAAGGCCAACTACTCCCCATGCTTTCTTAAAATCTAAACACAAGAGCAGAGCATGTCCTCTAATGTTTGAATGATGCGTTTTGTCTATTCATCAGTGGCCAGGTGCAAGACACTGCTAAAGTTTAGCCTGGTCCCAAAGCTTTCTAGTAGTTTCTTCCCAACCTATATTAAAACCTTATGTCTCGGTCAGAGACTATTGAATTCAATATCCCATATAAGTAGACAATCACCTCTAAATAGGTACGAGCAAGATGATCCTAGGTTTATATGTTAGCCAGAGTTATGAAATATGCAAACTTAGTAAATTGGTCTACAATCACCCAAATAATATTATGCTTATTCCTTATCCTCGGTAGCCCCATTATAGGATCCACTGATATTGAGTCCCACTCCCATTCTAGGACCTCTAATAGTTACAAAGGTCTGTTAGGAATTGGCATTCTGCCTTCACTCGTTGGTAAGTTAAAAACTTAGCCACATAATTAGCCAGTTCCTATTTCATATTACTCCACCAAAAGGATTGTTCAAGATCCTTACATAACTTGATTATGCTAGGGCATACTAAATAACGAGTGTTATGGCCCTCACCAAGATTTTCTGTTTAAGCTTTTCTATAAGAGGAACACATATTTGATTATAGAACCTTAATGTCCCATTTTCATAGGCCACAAATCCTAGTGCTTTACCTTCTCACACCTCCTCCCTTATTCTCTCTAATTAAGGGTCGATCCATTAGGCACTACAAATCTCCTCAATGAGTGTGGGTAGTACCTTCATTGCAAGTAGTATGGCTGTCTTTTCCTTGGTATAACATTAATCTCTAACCTCTTGAACACCTTCTGTAACTTTGGAGGCATGGATGATTATGAGTAGGGTGTGGCCTATTATAATGTAAAGCATTAGCAACAACATTTGCCTTCCCGGGGTAATATTGAAAGTGAACATCACACTCCTCAAGGAACTCTAGCCGTCTTGTTTATATTAAATTCAAGTCTTTTTGAGAAAACAGATACATGAGGCTTTAATGGTCAGCGAAAATCTCACAATGCACCATATATGGATAGTTCCTCCAGATTTTGAAAACAAAAACCACAGCTGCTGACTATAGGCCATTAGGTGGGGTAATGCCTTTCCTGGGTTTTAGTTACCTTCCTTACAAGCGGTATGGCTTCTCTTCCCTGGTGAAACATTAATCTCTAACTTCTTAAACACCTTGCGCAACTTTGGAGGCATGGAAAGTACATGATTATGAGTAGGGTGTGGCCTATAACTTAAAGCATTTGCAGATACATTTGCCTTCTTGGGGTGATACTGAAAGGGAGCATCATACTCCTTAAAGAACTCTAGCCATCTTGTTTGTATTAAATTCAAGTCTTTTTGAGAGAACAGATACTTGAGGCTTTGGTGGTCAATGAAAATCTCACAATGCACCCATATAGATAGTTCCTCCAGATTTTCAAAACGAAAACCATAACTGCTGACTCTAGGTCATTACTAGGGTAATCCATTTCATGGGTTTTTAGTTAGATAAAGGAATAGCCTATGACTTGTCCACTTTGCATCAAGACACAACCCAGACCATTTTAAATGCATCACTATATATAACAAACCCCTTTGTGCCAAAAGGTAGGGCTAATATAGGTGGAGACATGAGCCTCTTCGTGAGTTCATGGAAAGCTTTTTTGCACTTTTCTATCCGCTCATACTTCACTATCGTCCTAGTAAAGCTGGTGAGAGACATTGCTATCTTGGGAAAGTCCTAGACGAACCGTCAATAATACCCTATGATCCAGCTTTGTACTTCAGTTGCATTTCTTCGGTGTAGGCCACTTAGTGACTGCCTTAATCTTTTGTTGGCCCACAGAGGACCCATCCTTTGACACCATGTGGCCCAAGAAAGCCACTTTTTCCAGTGAAAACTCACACTTCTATAATTTAGCATAGAGTTCGTTCTTTCTTAATATCTCCAAGAAAATTTTTTGATGTTGGGCATGCTCTTCGGCAGTCTCTAAATATATCAATATATAATCAATGAACACCATAGCAAATTGATCCAAGTCGTATTTGAAGACCTGATTCATCATATCTAAAAACGCAGTTGGAGCATTGGTGAGCCTAAAACGCATCACAACCAACTCATAATGCCTATATTGAGCTCGCTACGTGGTTTTCGATATATCCTCCTATTGAATATGAAGTTAGTGATATCTTGATATGAGATCTATCATTAAGAAAGTCCTAGCTCCTTGTAGCTAGTCAAAGAGATCATCAATTCAAGGTAAGGGGTATCAGTTCTTGATAGTGACCTTGTTCAACTTCTAGAGATATATGCACTATCATAAGCTGTCATCTTTCTTCTTCATAAAGAACAGTAGTGCACCGTAAGGTGAGGTACTTGGTCTAATATATCTCTTCTCTAAAATCTCATCGAGTTGGGTCTTTAACTCCTCGAGTTCAGCTGGGTCCATTCGATAGGGAGCTTTGGAAGTTGGAGCTATATTAGGTACAAAATCAATATAAAAATGAACATGCTTTGATGGAGGCATGCCAGGAATCTCATTAGGCAATACATTGCACTACACACATGCTATTGCAATATTCTTTATGGATGGTTCTACTGCGCTAGACTTAACCATATTACATAAGTACCCTTTTGCAGCCCCGGTTTAAGGGCTTACGCGCCTTTGATGTAAAGATAAGCATAACGTGATTCCTAGGAGTGATCTCTTACGTACCACCTTATCTCCATTGGCTCTTTTCCAGATTACATCTTGCTTTGGACAATCCATTGTTGAATAAACTACAAGTTGCGGCAGAATGTAGCATTAGCCAGCAACCAGTGAGTATAGGTTATATCCCCAAGGACTTGTACTTTGAAGCAACAAAGCTAACTAAAGCATCCTAATCTAGCATAATAAAGGGCGATAGAAAGTAGAACCAAACTACTAGGAATAATAAAGAAGACCTCACTTGTAAATAATCCTAAGATAAACGAACCAATTAAGTCAAAGCCTCACCTACCCAAATTATGCTAACATTTAAAATGATCGATTGCACTATTGAAGCTTACCTAAGCCCTTTTGAAGGGCAGATGGCTAGTTTTTCATCATTCTAACCACCTGTTTTTGTGGGGTAAGCCCCAATTAAAAATATATACATATGTGTGTGTGCATACACACACACACACACACACACACACACACACACACACACATATATATGTATATATATATATATACACACACATATACATACATACATACATACACATATGCGTGCATGTATGTATGTGATGTGTGTGTGTGTGTGGTGGTGGTGGGGTATACCTCTTATATATAGATAATATTTTATATATAGTATATATTATATGATATATGTAGATACATATAGAAATATAATATTATATATATATATAGATATATATACACACACAACACACACACACAAACACATACATATACATATAAAGAGATATATATAGGTATAGATATACATACATAACATATAGATATAGATATATAGATATATATATAGTATATATTAGATATATGTGTGGGTGTAGGTTGTGCGCGTGGGTGTGTGTGTGTTCTATATATATTATATATATAATATAAGTATATTAATATATAGCACACACACACACACGGCGCACACACACACACACACCACAACATATATATAATATATATATATAGTATTATATATATATATATTATATATAATATATGAGAATAGATATATTAACATAACATATAACATATGCATTATCCTATATATAATATATATATATATATATAGAATATGAGTGTATGGGTGTGTGCGTGAGTGGTGTGTGTGACTGTTTTCTATATATATATATATAAATATATATACATACATATTACATACATACATACATCCATATAAATATATATATATAAATAATATATATATATATATATATATATACAATATATATATATATACATATATATATATAATAGAAGTACATAAGCCACGATACATGCATATGCACATATATTTACAAAACTATATGTTTGTATGTTACAAATAGATATATATACACACACACACACACACACACCAACACACACACACACAGATAATATAGATATATATATATATATATATTATATATAGAGATCATATAATATATATGTGGTGTGGGGTGTGTGTGTGTGTGTGTGGTATGGTGTGTGGTGTGTGTGTGGGTGGTTGTGTGTGTGTGTGTGTGTGTTGTGGTGTATATATATATATGTCTTCAAACATACACGTAGTAAATATAATGTGTATATGCATGTATGTGCTTATGTACTATATATATATATATATATATATATATATATCTTATAGAATAGATATATATATAATAATATAAACTATATGTATGTATGTATGTATGTATGTATATGTATGATATATATTGATTATATATAGACACACGCACACACCCGCCGCGCACACACATACACTTCACTATATATATCATTAATATATTATACTTATATATATATATATATAATATAATCTATATACTATCTATATATATATATTTATATATAGATATATTGTGAGTGTATGTGTGTGTCGCGCGCGTCCGTGTGGCGTTTCATATATATATATAATAGAGCGTGTGTGTGTCTCTGTGTGTGGTATATATATCTACACATATATACATATAGTATATGTTTGTATATGCCTACATATAAAAGAATTATATGTGTATATAGTAATATATATCGATACTATATTATATATACATATATATATATACTAGTATATAGTATTCTATAATATATAATGCTAGATAGATAGAATATATATACCACACACACATAAAATAATTGAAGATAGATGTAAATATATATATAGATATATATATATTTATTTGATTTATTATTTACATATCTATGTACATAACATATCATGGGTATGCACATCTTATACATTATATATATATCATATATGTATATATAATATATCTATCATTATATAATATATATCTTATATGTATATATATATATGTATATATATATATATATATATATATATATATATATATGTATATATATATATGCACGGAATTGTTAACCTTCGCTTTTGTCCTCTCATCCCATTACTATCTCTCTCTCTCTCTAAGAAAGAAATCTCTCTCTCTCTCTAGCTGCTCTCAATAGAAGGGTCGACCAACTCCCTCCAGTAGATCGCTTGCACTGAGTCGGTGCCTCGCCGGCAACCCTGAGTTGACCAGCACACCGGAGTCGGCACCACAACAGCTTGTCCATTTACGGCTAAGCTTGTCACCGGCGTCTTCTTCATTC
The DNA here is from genome assembly GCA_029747015.1 of Carnegiea gigantea. Classification (NCBI taxonomy): domain Eukaryota; kingdom Viridiplantae; phylum Streptophyta; class Magnoliopsida; order Caryophyllales; family Cactaceae; genus Carnegiea; species Carnegiea gigantea. The sequence goes on from JAKOGI010001394.1 coordinate 213,643, forward strand.
CTATTTCAGAACGGTAGCCGGCAGTGGTCCTCCCCTGAGTTCTCATTTACAGGGACCACCGACGATCAGATTTCAGCGGGCATCTGTTTTGGGGCCATTGTTGACGCAGAGAATTCTTCATCGCTGGAACTGCAGTAGGCTAAACGAGAGTTGTGGATCTTCAACTGTAATTTTTCAGGGCTCCGTTTTTAGAGCCTGTGTCTGTCCTCACCACGACTCAGACGAGCTCAAGCTGACCACGGCGGGTTGGCCCGGTCAGCACAACCATCGGCGGATTCAGGGCGTCATACTTTCCGGTGAAAGCAAAGTGTCAACTGGTTAAGTGGGTAGCAGCCAGCAAACGCAGGGAAACCTGTGCGGTTGTTATCGCCAAGCTGACCACCACCGGTGCCTCTTACTACTGGTGTGCTGTCCACCGCAGCCACAGCCCTTTTTCGACGCCAGGGGACCGGAGTCTATTAGACCACCCCGTCCCTCGTTTGCTTTGTCGGGCACTCGAGAACAGGACATTTGAACAGCCCTTTTTCGGTGCCAGGGTACCGAAGTTTAGTTGGCCTTTGTCCCAGCACCGCCACCCACTCCCAGCCTCTAGCACCGACCGACCCTTTGGACCGTTGGGCGATCTTCCCCAAGCCTGCTTTACTCGGCGTCAAGGTAACAGTGGGGCAAGGAGAACAGTGCTACCCCTTGCCATTTTTGTGATAAGTCGTTCGATGCTGGCTTGTAAGTATTGTTTATTTGATTGATATCTTTGGTGCCTATTTTATTTCTTGCTTTCGTAGTCCTGTTATTGCCCTCAATTTTGCTTGCTTTGACTTCTTGTTGCCAATTGAATTTCCTTTACCCAGTCTTTTTCTAACCTTTTCTTTAACCAGTGTTCACGAACATTCCTTTTGTTTATTTTACCTGTAGCTATTCTTATGTTATTACAAATTTTGCTAATAATTGTGTTAAGATTATTATAAACCATTTCAGTCTAACCTTTTCCCATTCCACTACTTTCTTTAGTACAATTGCTATTACTTACTTTACTAGTATTATTATTATTATTATTATTATTATTATTATTATTATTATTATTATTATTATTATTATTATTTGTCATTAGTTGGTAAACCCCTAGGGTGTTCACTGGCCCTATAGGCGTCTACGTCTGTGGCGAGCCATGTAGCTATTTCAGCCTATCCTCTGGGGAGTTTTGGGGTTGGGAGGGACTTAGGGCTACGGAAGGTACGCCTAGTGTCCTGGAATATTGGGTCTCTCACGGGTAAGTCGATAGAATTAGTTAAATCTTTGCGTAGGCGTAAGATTAGTATAGCGTGCGTCCAGGAGATAAAGTGGGTTGGGGCTAAAGCTAGAGAGATTGATGGGTACAAGCTTTGGTACTCAGGGTCAACCAAGGCGAAGAATGGAGTTGGCATCCTGGTTGTGAAGGATTTGGCGGATCAGGTGGTCGAAGTGAGGCGCAAGAGGGATCGGATTATGGCCATTAAAGTTTTGGTGGATTCAGTTTTTGTGAACGTGGTGAGTGTGTATGCGCCCCAAGTAGGCCTGCCGGAGGAAACTAAGAAGCTCTTCTGGGTGGATCTAGACGAGGTCACCCAAGAGGTTCCTCGGAGCGAGAAACTGTTCATAGGAGGAGACTTTAACGGCCATATCGGCGCGGAGGCAGCGGGTTATGATGGGGTCCACGGGGGTTTAGGTTTCAGAGAGAGAAACGCGGGAGGGGCCTCTGTGTTGGACTTTGCGGTGGCCTTTGATTTGTTGCTGGTCAACTCCTTCTTCAAGAGGAAGGAAGATCACCTAGTAACCTTCAAGAGTAGCTCTTGCAAGACCCAGATTGACTACTTCCTCACAAGGAAGGAAAGTCGGAGATCGTGTAAGGACTGCAAAGTGATTCCTAGCGAGTTTTTGGGAACTCAACATAGGTTGCTGATTTTAGATGCAGAGTTCAGGTATTCTAGGAGGACGAAGAGGAGAGTTGGAGAACCCAGAATTAAGTGGTGGACCCTCACGAAGGAGAAGGTGGGATTAATAGCAGAAAGAATAGCCGATGAGGGAGCTTGGAGGAGGGCAGAAGACGCCGATTCGATGTGGGAGGCTGTGGCGGATTGCATCCGAAGGTCGACTAAGGAAACCCTAGGTCTTTCCAGGGGAGGCGGGAATAGGATGGAGGGCGCCTGGTGGTGGAACAAAGAGGTAAAGGAGAAAGTCAAGGCCAAAAAAGAGGCTTTCGTAGAGTTCATGAGCAGCAGTTCGAAGGAAGAGAGGGAGCAAAAGAAGATTGGACACAAGGCGGCCAAGAAGGTAGCCAAAAAGGCGGTGGCAATAGCAAAGAGTCAGGCTTTTGATAGACTGTACCATAGATTGAGGACGAAGGAAGGGGAGAAGGAGGTTTTCAAACTGACTAGGGCGAGGGAAAGGAAGACTAGGGATTTGGGAGTGGTGAGGTGCATCAAGGACGAAGAAGGTAAGATATTGACTGAGAATGATGAAATTAGAGAGAGATGGCAAAGGTTCTTTGCTAACTTCTAAATGGGGAAGGAGTGCGAGACGACTGTAGTAGGAGCGGAGAGTGTAGCGATCAGCGAGCGGGAGACCGTATAGCAAAGGAGGAGATTAAGGAGGCCTTGAAGAAGATGGCGAATGGGAAGGCAGTGGGCCCAAACCAGATACCAGTGGAAGTTTGGAAGTTTATGGGGGAGGTAGAGCTAGAGTGGCTCACGGAGCTGTTTAATGTTATTTACAGGACCGCCAAGATGCCCAGAGAGTGGAGGGCCAGCACAGTCATCACACTGTACAAAAACAAAGGGGATATTCAAGTTTGTAATAACTTTAGGGGCATCAAGCTGCTCAGTCACACTATGAAACTATGGGAGAGGGTGATTGAGAGAAGATTACGAGAGGTTGTAGAGATTTCAGAGAACCAATTTGGTTTCATGCCAAGCAGGTCGACCATTGAGGCAATCCACCTCCTCAGAGAGCTCATGAGCTTGTTTATGGATAGAAAGGTGGATCTCCATATGGTGTTCCTAGAGAAAGTGTATGATCGAGTCCCGAGGGAGGTATTGTGGAGGTGTTTGGAAGAGAAAAGGGTGTCGCCCGCGTACATCCGTGTAATCAAGGATATGTACGAGAGAGGGCGGACGCGTGTTAGGACATTGGGAGGGGTCTCAAACGACTTCGCTGTTAGTATGGGCGTACATCAGGGCTCCGCCCTAAGCCCGTTTCTTTTCACTTTAGTTTTGGATGAACTCACGAGAGGAATCCAGGACGCGGTGCCTTAGTGCATGTTATTTGCAGATGACATCGTTCTTATCGATGTGACCAGGCAGAGGGTGAATGACAGGTTGGAGCGTTGGAGGCATACGCTGGAAGTTAGGGGTTTTCAATTAAGTAGATCAAAAACGGAATACCTCCATTGCTGTTTCAGTGATAG
>JAKOGI010001394.1:219581-246396 GCA_029747015.1 Carnegiea gigantea
TCTAATCATGTGGATAATTGCGAGTAAGTGTTGGTGGGTTGAAATTATTTGCAGTTTGGCACTCCATCCTTATTTTGGTCAGATTCTTTGCAAGTTAGAGACTTGTGCACAATTTCCTGAACCAATCTTGTTTATTTACTCTATTAATTTGTTTGGTGGAATAACTTGACTTTGATGTTGGTTAATTTGGCATTAAGCTTTAATTTCGATGAAAATTTTGGTAACTGATTTCGCAATCTGCCTCTATGGATCGACACCTGAAGAATGGTGACGGTAGACTATATAGTTGAGGAAATTACAACAAGTATTTGGCACCGTTGTTGGAGATGAAATTGTGAAATTTGATTGTGTCGAGTCGTAGTTTAGTTATTCGAGTCGCTCGTGTGGTTTTCGTTTTAGTTTTATCATTGTGATTTTTGGTTTTAATTATGTCGTTATTTCGCTTTAGGTTATTTTGATTTTTGATTTTAGTCAATATTTTGATTTTCGATTTTTGTTTAGACTAGTTTCATTTTAATTTTCAGAGGTTATTTGTTGCTGAAAAAATAATACTAACAAATTTAGTTTATGTGTAGTTAAAAGAAACAAGGCAAAACTGATCTGGAAAAAAATAATAGCATGCAGATTTTTCTATAGTTTCAGATTCTGGTTGAATTTTTTGGAGCATTTATAGTGTGTTTTTTGCTGTGCTGATATTTTTTCAAGATTTAGCATAATTTTTAGAGTTTGTGTGCATGTTTCTGGAATTTTTTTGACTTTTTGAAATTTTCTGTGAATTATGGAACTACTAATATGTTTATAATTTTCTTCACAGTTCAGGGATAGAAAAGTTCGGAAAAAAATATATTCATGTCCCCTGTGATTGTGTTGAATTTTCTATATATTTGGTTATGATTTTAGGAGTTTTATTTTCTGTTTGAATTTTATTTTTAGAATTGGGTTGTTTAGATGTAGTTTATTTTCTTGTTTTCTTTTAGTTTACTGGGGTTTGTGTTTTTGTTTTAGGCTTACTCATTTTCTATTTGTCTATTGTTTTTAGTTTTTTTTCACTTTCTTGTTTTGTCTTGTGGCTTAAAAGAAAAGAAAAAAATAATGGAGAAGAATCAAAAATTCAAAAAAAAAAATTAGAAAAAGAAAAAACCAAAAATAGAACCTTTGGCGAGGGTGTGGGATTTACAGGACTGGTTGGATTAGAAACCCTTAAAATCATAGACTCGTTAGGAGCGAACCCAACTATGACTTAGAATCCGAACTCGAACCGAAGCTTGAGTTAGAAGAAATAGCACAAGAGAGGTCTTTGAGTAATATTTTTTATCCTCCTAGGACTGCTTTGCCATCTTGTTTTACTATACTTGACCTTGAACCTAATGTCACTTTTGAACTGAGACCTCACTATACTCATATGCTCCCTAAATTCACAGGTTTAGAGGACGCTTATTTATTTTTGAGGGAATTCGAAGAAGTTTGTTCTATAATGCATTTCCCTAATATCCCCATTGATGTTGTGCGAATTGAATTTGATTCCTTTTAGTTTGAAAGATTATGCTAAATGTTGGATGTATGGCTTAGCTGCTAATTTTGTTACTTCTTGGAATGACTTTGTGAGATTGTTCTTAAGAAAATATTTCCCTAATACCAAGATTGTTAAGCTAATGAATGAAATCAATCAATTTGTGCAACTAGATAGGAAATCATTTTGGACATATTTTGATAGGTTCAAAAATTGGTTGGCCGAGTCTCCCCATCATGGTTTAAACTAAGCACATTTGTGCCATACTGTATATAAAGGACTCGACCAACAAACTAGAACCATAGTAGAGCCCATGTGTCAGGGTGGCTTTATTTCTAAGAGCGTCACAGCTGCTCAGGAATTCCTAGATGACTTAGTTAAGAAAACCATGCAATGGAAAACCGCTCATGATAACAGCTTCAGTTCTAGGTTTGCAAGGGGTGGGTTGCATTCTATCTACGATATAATTCACTTAGAGTTTAAGATTGCTGTTTTAGAAAATATGTTGAAGAGATTGTCTCCCTAAATAACCCAGCTAGCCCAGACTTCTACAGTGTTTTGTTCTCATTGCCAGGCCCTAGATCACTCTTTGAGTGCTTACCTTATTTTGCTCACCAGTTAGAAATAGGACAGGACCAAGAGAGTATGGCCTTTCAAAGACTTAAGAACGACCCTTTCTCCCCTTATTACAATCTAGGGTGAAGAAATCACCCTAACTTTTCTTGGAGTAATGGACCAAATGCTGCGGTTCTCAACTCCCAACCTATCTCTCATCCTTCTAGTTCCTTTTAGAGACTGGCTTTTCTAGGTGTGCCTAGTGCATCTAGACCTCAACCTCCTGTAACTTGAGTTCAACCTCCTCTGGTTATACTGACATTGACAAAATTGAGAGGATGATTAATAATAATGTGGAGAGAATGATGAGAATGACTGAACAGTTTTTCCAATTGGCATCATCTTCTAGGGAGTCAGGTACTTTTCCAAGTCAACCTGAGGTGAACCCTAAGGGTCATACCTCTTCTTCTTCTGGTAGCCCTAGTGAACCCCTGAGGAAAGTGAATGCAGTTATATATCTCCGATCTAGTCGAGAGATTGATAACCAAGTGAGAAATCCCAATGAACCCTGTAGGTATCCTTATAAAGTCTTTCAGAATTATTCTTTTTCTTCTTCTTCTTCGTCCCCAGAAATCGGTTCATCCAGTAGGTCAGGGGATGCTACTAACGGTGTCCCTAATGATTCTAATACTTACCTTCCTCCTGAGTCACCTTCTAAGAAAAAGGAGCTTAAAAAGAAAAACTCCTCTGACTCAGTTGATCCTTTACCTCTAGGGCATCTTTTTCTCCTTCTTCTGTTGAGAAAGTCCATATAGCTTTACCTCCTTTTTTCCATAGGCTTAAGAGGAAAGATCAAGCTCATGTTAAGAACATGAGAGAGATTCTCTCAAGTCAAAATCAACATTCTTAAAGGATCTGTGCACGACCAAGAGAGCCACTAATGTCCCTAAAAAGGCTTTCTTAGCCTCGAGCGCTAGTTCTATTCTTTCTCACCAGATCTCAGTAAAGTATAAGGACCCCAGTTGCCCTACTATTTCTATAATCATAGGGGACCAGTTGGTTCATAGAGTTTTGTATGATTTAAGGGCCAGTGTCAACCTGATACCTTTCACTGAGTAAGAGCGACTAGGGTTAGATGAGCTAAAACCTACTAAGATGGTCATTTAGTTAGCTGATAGATTGACCAGGTTGCCTTGGTGTATAGTTGAGGATGTGCTTATTAGAGTGGATGAATTTCTTTACCCTTTTGTTGCCGTAGAGTTGCAAATTTAACCACTATTTCGATTTGTAAATAATTTTTATAGCATAGGAAAGTAGGGATCGATCCACGAGGAAAGATTATGTCAAAAGGCTAGTTTAATTCTAAATGATTTTACTACTCTAATTTATTGTTTCTACTCTTTGTAATTCTAAAATAAATCAAATTTAATAAATAAAAATCTAGAAAAATACTTAATATTACTTCTAAATATTCTAAATTTAATTCTGAAAGTAAAACAGTAAATAGCTATCCTAAATAATCTAGAAAACTAAAAATAGAAAAATAACACAATAATCAACTAAAAAGTGAAACAGAAAATAACAAACAGAAAATCAATATTAAAAAAATACAAACAGTAACCTAAAATAATATTCTTCAAGTTTATAAGCTTATAACTCCAGAATTATGTCCAATTAATTTCGGAAAAATTAAAACAGAAAATTACTGTAGATTAATAAAACAGAAAATTAAATCTGAAATTAGAAAATAAATAAACTACACTAATATAATTATGAAATTAATTAACAAAATTACCCTAATTTAAGGATATAATTTTCTGGACTCAATAACGCCTAAAAAACACGAAATAAATATTAAAAATGCAATTTTTAGATTTATTGAATTGAAAATATGCACATATCCAATTCACAAAATAATTCTGAAAAATTATTAAATAATTTTCAAAACTTCCGAAGTTAAATAGAGGCATATTAGGACACTATATAAACCCAAGGATGGATTAAAACTTGAAAAAAACTGAAAAGAGCTATTTTTAGCCTAATTTGTAACAAACTGATAATTAAACGGTAAAATAGAATATAAATCAAATCTGAAAATTGTAACCACTCTAAAAATCAAAATCTAACTAATCTAAAATTACCAAGGCACTCCTAAAAAACTTATTCTTTTGGAGGGGGAAAATGGAATTTATATCAAAGCTAATAATTGCAGAATAAAAATTGACAAACTAATCAAATTTACTAAAAACAACAAATAATTATCAAAAGATATCAAATTTATGAAAAATGCTTAGCATAATCTATATCCACCACGCAAATTAATATTTATCATTAACACACAAGTCAATTCTATCCATGAGTTAAATGGTAGAAGATACCCGCCAGTGGATCTTCCCCGTTTTTCCTTATATTATAGTTTAATTAAGTCTAGCCCTAATATAAACCCAACTAGTTTTGATAACCCTTACACCAGCGCAAGAATTAAATCAAACTAGAGTATTACATAATAGAAAAACATCATCTAACGCTTTGTAACCAATTTACCAGTAAATCGATTTAACAAAGATCTAAAACGATTACCTGATTAAAAGAGATGGGTTTGAGCCATCCATGATTAATTAGGGTGATGCTAATGCTTAAAAGACGATAACTTTTACATATTAAGGCCTTTTAAACTATCATATGAATTCGTATTAAACGAACTAGCATACATTCTAATTAATATAATACGAATATCATGAACGATAAATACTAATCGCTATTGAATCATGAATGTAAATCAACTAGACAATAAAGCATGAAACTTGTTTCAAAATAATTAATTTAGCATGGTTTCAAATAGATTATACTAAGCAAAAAAAAAAATTTACTCACTCATATTAAAAATAAAATCACAATTAACCAAAGGGTTCATGATTAATAATGAATTAAGCAAAAAAATAAAACAAAATAGAACAAAATAAACACAAAACAAAAAAAGAAGAAGGATTGAGCCGTGGGGGTGTTGATGCCGTGAGCTGTGATGTGTTGATTGAAGAAGAAGGAGGCTGAAGAGGTGAAGAAGATGTGTGGGCTTTTGAAGAAAGGAGGAGATGGATGATGAGGTGATTATGAGGTGAGGCATGGTTGGTTTATTACATGAGGATGGGGTGGTGGGAGCAAGCAACCGTGGCAAGAGGAGATGAAGAAGATGGAGATGATGCATGATTTTATAGTGGGGAAGGTAGCAAGGGTTTCCCCCGCCCCCTTAGACTCCTTCTCCCCCAAATCCTCTAGCGTATCTCCAACTTTTATAACCCAGCCCAAATAAATAATTATGGAAATAATATTTTTCATAAATTATTTATTTTTGGACCGTCTTGATAGCTAAGCATGTAAAACCCGAACTTCGGCGTCTTCTCTTCCTCTTTATTTTATTAATGCTAAACCTGAAAAATATATAAAATACAGTAAATTAGACGAAATAATATATATAATATAATCGAAATAATTATTAAAAGAATGCATGATTTTTAGCTTAACAAATTCCCCCACACTGAGACTTTGGACGTCCTCGTGCAAAGAAATCTTAGACTCGACCTAAAATCTTATCCTCTTTCTTTCTTACAAAGTCATGCATAACTATGATATTCATACTAGGCATTGGCTTGCTTTAAAAATAGTTTTATTGAAAATTAAATTGTTTTTTCTCCAACAAGTGAATAACGACTAGACTTCCAACTACCATCAAAGAGTTTATTCATCAACCTCACAACACTTCTTTAATAAAGTAACAAGATCAATAATTATTCATCTCTTTTAAATGCGCATACACCGAACAAGAGGTCTAAAAAGGTTATGATAGAAAAATTAAAATACGGTATGGCTATAGAGACAATTAAACTAGGTAGAATAAGTCATTGAATTGATTCTAAACTTGCCTTGTACTTTTTGCTTCTTCTTCTCCTGTTCCCCCCCCCTCAAACTCCACTTTCGCACATATTCGAGGCCCATATAGGGTCTTAGAAATTAAGCACTCCCTGTCCCACACTCACTCGAATAGAGGTGTTGGAGCAAACATTTTATTTTTCATCATTATTTTTATTTATCCTAGTGACTCACTAGTATGGGAAGCAAACTTTCCAATGGCAGTATTGCCTCAAAGGGTAGCATCCAGTAGCACATGCCTCAAAGGGGTACTTGTCATTCCCGACTTTGACTTTCTTTTTTTCCCCCTTTTTTTAAAGTTATTCTACTAATTCAATAGTCTAGGAAATGGGTTAGGTCATTTTATTACCTCTGAAGTGAATATAATACATAACCAAATAAGATGGATAATCATGATAATTACTCATTAAAGAGATATATGAGGATCAACTCAAACTTCTCTAAAAGACACCTAGCATACTTAGAAGTCTTCACTCATAAAAGAATAAACTACAAAAAAGCTAAGAAAAAAAAAATTTTAAACAAGCAAGCCTAGCATAAACTCATATCATGCATTATTTATAAGAAAAAAAAAATTTCCCTATTTTCTTTGTTTTTTTTTAAAGAATAAAAACTGCAGGAATTAAATGCAGGATGCACCCTCCATACTTAATTCATGCGTTGTCCCTAATGCATGCAAAAATGTAGAAATAATGAAAATAAAAGCAAAATTAAATGGGTACTTTTCTAAAAATGTTGGTTTGCCTCCCAACCAGCGCCTTTATTTATAGTCGTTAGCTCGACTTCATGAAGCTCCTGGATCCTCTGGTTGGATCTCTTCTGCTAAATCATCATTAATCTGGTAAGGTACTTTTTGAAACTCAGCATGATCAAGACTCTTAGCAAGCACAGTCAAAAATTCATCTTCATAGGATAAGTCATAAATATCCTAGGGAAACTCAGCAATAACATCAAGTGCATACACGTAATTCACATCAGCAGGAAATCTCATGGCATCAAAAATATTGAATTTAATCACTTCACCATCGAATTTCATAGTTAATGTTCCTTCATGCACAACAATTTTAGTCCTAACTGTTTTCAAACATGGCCTGCCAAGTAAGATGGGGATATCATGACATGCATCACCCATGTTCATCATATAAAAAATTAGCAGGAAACACAAGTTCATTCACTTGGACTAAGACATCCTCTAACACTCCGTCTGGGTGAATACTGCTCCTATCAGCTAACTGAAGCACTACACCAGTTTTCTTTAACTCTCCTAAGTTCAGTTTGTCATAAACAGACCTAGGCATAACATTAATGGAAGCACCCAAATCAAGTATGGCCTTATCAAAGTAAAGATTTTCTATCTTATAAGGAATAGAAAACACACCTGAGTCTTTGCACTTAGGGGAAAGTTTCCTTTGAAAAACTGCAGACACATTTTCCCCCACACTTACCTTTTTATTCCCTACTAACTTTCTTTAGTAATATATAATTCTTTCAAGAACTTAGCACAACGAGGCACCTATTTAATGGCATCAAGGAGAGGTATGTTGATCTCTACCTTCTTTAATGTCTCTAAGATCTCTTGGTTAGCCTCATTCACCCTAGAAGTAGGGCTTCGAAATCTACTAGGAAAGGGTGGAATTGGCTTATAAGATTCTCTTTTCTTCTCTCCTATTTCCTTAGTAGTTTGATTAGAATATGTATCTAACTCTGGTTCAGCCCCTTTGATCTCCAACTCAGGTTCTAATTCTCTACTCTTCCTAGGTTCTTTTAACTCTTTCCTACTCCTAAGTATTATGGCACTAACATTCTTCTTAAGGTAAGGCTAAGATGGTAACCTATTTGGTAGTTGAGCCTGTAAGTTGCTAACTATGATCTTAATTGCAGTCTGTCTCTCTTGAACCTGCTTAAGAGTTGTCTCCAAAATTAGGAACCTATCATCCATCTTCTTAAGTACTTATTTTAGTAGGAAGTTGGTCCTATCTTGATTAGAAGGTTGATGAGATGTTTGATCAAAACCAGGTGGATCGGTTTTAGGGCCATATCTAAGATTAGGGTGGTCTCTCCATCCCTCATTATAGGTGTTAATCATACCTCCTTTGACCTTAGTTAGAATAGACAACATTAACATTTCCCTCTTGAAGTGTAGGACATGCATCAGTAGGATGCCCCTCTAGACAACAAATGTCACATATGACTGATTTTTGAACTCCCCCAGTAATAATCTTATTTAACATAGCAGTAATGTGAGATAACTGACTCTCTACAAATGAGTTAGAACCAATCTCATTAGCCCTTTTAATTTGTGACTCCCTAGCACCAAACTGCTGAGTATTTTGGGCTATTAAATTAGATAAATTTTTAGCATCTGCTGGAGTTTTATTAACTAGAGCCCCCCACTAGCAGCATCAACCATATTACGATCCATAGGAAGCAAACCGTCATAAAAATATTGAATCAATAACTGTTTAGTTATTTGATATTGGGGACAACTAGCACATAATTTGTTAAATCTTCCCCAGTACTCACAAAAAGTTTCCCCATTCAATTGTTTGATTCCACATATATCGTTCCCAATAGATCCAATTCGGGATGCTGGAAAAAATTTCTCTAAAAATGATTTATGCAATGCAATCCATGTAGAGAACGATCCAACAGGCATGTAATACAACCAATTTTTAGCATTACCAAGCAAAGAAAAAGGAAAGGCTCTCAACCTAATTTGGTCTTCAGGAATCCCCTCAGGCACCATAGCAGAGTATGTAATAAGAAATTCACTAATATAACGACATGGGTCTTCTCCAATTAATCCATGAAATTTAGGTAATAGATTGATGAATCCAGAGTTCAGTTTTCGGGGTTTATCTAATGCAGTATAAGTAACGGATATAGGTTAGGTTTCTAAGTTAGGGGCAGCAAGTTCCCGAAGAGTAGACATTCTTACCTCTTTAATCTTAAAACTTACTGGGTTAGAACGATTCTCTTTGTTTTTAGCTTTCAATGTTTGCTCCTTGTCATCTCCAATTTTCTTACCACTCCTTAATCTCATACATTACGGGAAATCTACAAAAAATTAAAATATTAAAGTTAAAACAAAACAATAAAAGTAGTAAAATTAAATAGAAGTAAACTAGCAATTTATTTTCTTTCCCCGGCAATGGCGCCAAAATTTGTAAAGCTTGTTGTGGAGTTACAAATTTAACCACTACTTCGATTTATAAATAATTTTTATAGCATAGGAAAGTAGGGATCGATCCACGAGGAAAGATTATGTCGAAAGACTAGTTTAATTCTAAATGATTTTACTACTCTAATTTATTGTTTCTACTCTTTGTAATTCTAAAATAAATCAAATTTAATTAAAAAAATCTAGAAAAATACTTAATATTACTTCTAAATATTCTAAATTTAATTCTGAAAATAAAACAGTAAATAGCTATCCTAAATAATCTAGAAAACTAAAAACAGAATAATAACACAATAATCAACTAAAAAGTGAAACAAAAAATAACAAACAAAAAATTAATATTAACAAAATCACAAATAGTAACCTAAACTAATATTCTTCAAGTTTATAGGCTTATAAATCTAGAATTATATCCAATTAATTTCAGAAAAATTAAAACAAAAAATTACTGTAGATTAATAAAACAGAAAATTAAATATGAAATCAGAAAATAAATAAACTGCACTAATATAACTATGAAATTAATTAACAAAGTTACCCTAATTCAAGGATATAATTTTCTGGACTCAATAACACCTAAAAAACATGAAATAAATATTAAAAATGCAATTTTTAGATTTATTGAAATAAAAACTTGCACATATCTAATTCACGAAATAATTCTGAAAAATTATCAAACAATTTCCAAAAATTCCGAAATTAAATAGAGGTAGATTAGAACACTATATAAACCCTAGGATGGATTAAAACTTGAAAAAATGAGAAGAACTATTTTTAGCCTAATTTTTAACAAACCGGTAATTAAACAGTAAAACAGAATATGAATCAAATCTAAAAATTGTAACCACTCTAAAAATCAAAATCTAACTAATCTAAAATTACCAAGACACTCCTAAAAAAACTATTCTTTTGGGGGGCTAAACGGAATTTATATCAAAGCTAATAATTGTAGAATAAAAATTGACAAACTAATCAAATTTACTAAAAGCAACAAATAATTATCAAAAGATATCAAATTTATGGAAGATGCTTAGCATAATCTATATCCATCATGCAAATTAATATTTATCATTAACACACAAGTTGATTCTATCCATGAGTTAAACTGTAAAAGACACCCACCAGCAGATCTTCCCCATTTTTCCTTATATTATAGTTTAATTAGGTTTAACCCTAATATAAACCCTACTAGTTTTGATTACCCTTACACCAGTGTAAGAATTAAATCAAACTAGAGCATTACGTAATAGAAAAACATCATCTAACGATTTGTAACCAATTTACTAGCAAATCGATTTAATAAAGATCTAAAACGATTACCTAATTAAAAGAGATGGGTTTGAACCATTAACGATTAATTAGGGTGATACTAATGCTTAAAAGATGATAACTTTTACGTATTAAGACCTTTTAAACTATCGTATGAATTCGTATTAAACCAACTAGCATGCATTCTAATTAATATAATATGAATATCATGAACGATAGATACTAATCGCTATTGAATCATGAATGCAAATCAACTAAACAATAAAGCATGAAACTTGTTTCAAAATAATTAATTTAGCGTAGTCTCAAATAGATTATACTAAGCACAAAAAAATTACTCACTCATATTAAAAATAAAATCACAATTAACTAAAGGGTTCATGATTAATAATGAACTAAGCAAAAAAATAAAATAAAATAGAACAGAATAAATACAAAACAAAAGAAGAAGAAGGATTGAGCCGTGGGGGTGTTGATGTCGTGAGCTGTGATGTGTTGATTGAAGAAGAAGGAGGCTGAAGAGGTGAAGATGCGTGGGCTTTTGAAGAAAGGAGGAGATGGATGATGAGGTGATTATGAGGTGAGGCGTGGCTAGTTTATTGCGTGAGGATGAGGCGGTGGGAGCAAGCAACCGTGGCAAGAGGAGATGAAGAAGATGGAGATGATGCATGATTTTATGGTGGGGAAGGTAGCTAGGGTTTTTTTTTTTTTTTTTTTCCTTAGACTCCTTCTCCCCCCAAGTCTTCTAGCTTCTCTCCAACTTTTGTGACCCTAGCCCAAATAAATAATTATGAAAATAATATTTTTCATAAATTATTTATTTTTGGACCGTCTTGATAGCCAAGCAAATAAAACCCGAACTTCGGCGTCTTCTCTTCCTCTTTATTTTATTAGTGCTAAACCTGAAAAATATATAAAATAAAGTAAATTAGACGAAATAATATATATAATATAATCGAAATAATTATTAAAAGAATGCATGTTTTTTGGCTTAACACCTTTGGACTTCATTGTGATTGAGACTAAGACGGTGTCTAATGTAGCAAGTCAAGTCCCTGTGATTCTAGGGCGTTGTTTCTTAGCCACTGCCAATGCCCTCATTAATTGCATGAATGGTATGATGAGAGTGTCTTTGGGCAACATGAGTTATGAATTGAACATCTTTAATATGCAAAGACAACCTTATGGTTTTGATGATATACAGTTCTCTACTCTTAACTGGGTAAAAGATTCTGTTATTATTGATGTGTTTGCTACTGAGGATGAGTCAATAATTGTATATGATGAGCCTGAATATGATGTTTTTGAGTTTGATGACTTATGCTCTATTGTTGACTGTCTACTTACTGTTATTTCTAAATCTACTTCTGAATCTGTTTCTGATCCTGCTCTTAAATTGAAACCTCTTCTTGATTCTCTCCAGTATACATTTTTAGGACCCGATGAATTTTTACCTGTCATCATTGCTTCTGACCTAGACCGGGATCAAGAGGATAAATTGATTGCCGTACTTAGGGAGGACAAGGAAGCTTTAGATTGGATTTTAAGGGACATTAAGGATATTAGTCCTTTTATTATGTAACATAGAATTTACTTAACGGACAATGCTAAACCCTATCGAGACCGCCAAAGGCATTTGAACCTGACCCTACAGGAAGTAGTTAAGAGGGAAGTACTGAACTGGTTAGACCATGGGATTTTATTTATCCTATTTCTGATAGTGAGTAGATTAGCCATATTCAAGTTGTTCCTAAGAAGACTAGTAGTGCAGTGATTTGGAATACCAAGAATGAGTTAGTCCCTACTTGAGTTCAATCTAGGTGGTGTTTGTGTATAGATTATATGAAATTGAATGATGCCACTAGAAAAGACCATTTTTTTCTTCCTTTCTTAGACCAAATGTTAGAGACGTTGGCTGGACATTTCTTCTACTGCTTTTTAGATGGATATTCTGGCTATACTCAGACCTCTATTGCTCCTAAGATCAGAAAGAGACTACTTTTACCTGTCCATTTGGGATGTATGCCTTTAGGAGAATGTCGTATGGACTGTGCAATGCCCTTGTCACCCTTCAGAGATGCATGATTTTCATTTTCTCATATCTAGTTGAGCAGTGCGTAGAAATTTTCATGGACGACTTTTCTATATTTTGGTCTTTCTTTGATGATTATCTGTCTAATTTGAGAAAAGTATTAGGAAGGTGTAGGGAGAAAAACTGACTTTGAACTAGGAGAAATATCATTTCATGGGTAAAAAGGGGATCATTTTGGCCACATCATTTATAGAGATGCAATTGAGGTAGACAAGGCCAAGACTGATTTAATTGTTAATCTTTCCCCTCCCACATGTGTGAAAGAGGTAAGGTCTTTTCTTAGACATGCTGGTTTCTATCCTCATTTCATTAAGGACTTTAGTAAGATAGCAAAGCCCTTATCCAACTTGCTAGCTAAGGATGTGCCATTTCACTTCTCTGATGAGTGTATTATGGCATTTCCTAAACTTAAGGAAGCCTTGACCTCTACTCTTGTCATTCATCCTTCCATCTGGGAAGAACCATTTGAGCTGATGTGTGACGCATCTGATTATGCTATTGGGATTGTTCTAGGGTAGCGTGTTGATAAAAAGCCTCATGTTATTTATTATGCTAGTCACACTTTGAATGATGCCCAACTAAACCACACTGTTACTAAGAAGGAATTCTTGGCTTTGATCTTTGGTTTTGATAAGTTTCGACCTTATCTAATTGGGTCTCGTGTGATTGTTTATACTGACCACTCCGCCTTTAAGTACCTTCTTTCTAAGAAGGATGCTAAGCCTAGACTTGTGAGACTGATCTTGCTTTTGCAAGAGTTTAACTGTGAGATTAGGGACAAGAAAGGTTTTGAGAACTTTATAGCTGACCATCTTTCTAGGATCCTTTATGATCGAGAGAGTGAGTCCAACATTTCTGGGTGCTTCCCCGATAGGCAATTATATGCTACCCATCCTGATCCTTGGTATGCTGATATTATGAACTACTTAGTTGTTGGTAGGATCCTTGAGGGTTGGATTAAGAATGACAGAGATAGGTTCTTCCACTTTGTTAAGTTCTTTGTTTGGGATGATCCTTATTTGTTTAAGTGCTGCTCTGACCAAGTCTTTAGGAGGTGTATTTCCAACAATGATGTGAGGAGTGTCCTTTCTTTTTGTCATGACCAGGCATGTGGGGGACATTTTAGTGGTAGGAAGAATACAGCCAAATTCTTTAATGTGGTTTCTATTGGCCTACCTTATTTAGGGATGCGTTTGAGTACTGTAAGATAATCTAGGTGGCAACAGTTGGGCAGAATAAGTAAGAGAGATATGATGCCACTGAATTCCATCATTATGGTGGAGATTTTCGATGTTTGGAGTATTGATTGTATGGGACCATTTCCATCTTGTTTTGGGAATGCGTAAATTTTGTTAGCCGTGGACTACGTCTCTAAATGGGGTGAGGTCATGATAAACCTCGATTTCGATTGATTTTTGATCCTAATTTGCCCCTTTTCCTCCTCAACCTCTTGACTAATCTTAGCAGGAAGAGGGTGAATATGCTTTCATTACCTCATCTTGTGCTTAAGAGTGGTATTTCTCAATTTTCAGGTATCTTACCCAAAAATGAGAGAGTTTTACCAATTTTGCCGAAAAGAGGAGCCTTAGGAGTGGAATTCCAACAAGAATGAACACTCAATGAAGCCTCCGGGACCAAAAGACTCAGAACTAGTGGCTGCTGAAGGCGCACGGTCAACTGCAGGGTGCGCACAATCGTGCCTTGAAGCCAGAATCTGCGTACAGTCGAGCGCACAACTGGGCACTTTGACCGTGCATGATCTCTGAGACGTACGGGTGCCCGTGCGTTTGGGCACGATCGTGCATCCCTATTTTTCTCGCGACTTAACCAGTTTTGCGAGGGGCGGTTAATCATCTTAGTTTTTAGTTTTTAGAAAGTGAGGGGTTAGGCCATTTTTCTAGGGCTTTTTCTCCATACTTTAGCATCAATCAGGATTGAATAAAAGGTTGAGAATTTTGTTTTTGGATTGATCGATAGATGTTGCAATCAATCAAAGTACGTTTCCCTTTCTCTCTCTTCGTGATTTTGACCCAAGTTTGCATCTTTGATCATGTTTTTGAGTTTCTTGTTTGTGATTGAGATTATTGAAATGATTAGTGGCTAAATCCCCTAGCTTAGGTTGGGATTAGCCCTGTTATGTAATTTGGATCCATGTCCTAGGTTTTTCTGAATGAATGTCTGTGCTTATGGTTGAATTCTCACTTAGAGCGCCATGTGTTCGATGAATTACCTGAGAGAGTTGTATTCATGCTCTTAACTAGGTTTAGGAGATCAACGAAAGTTGAATCCTTAATTTATAGCCACTTTGTGAGCGACTGAATTACTTAACATGAAAATAGTTACGATTTCAATTGAGAATTGTGGGTTACCCGATTTTGGTTCTGTTGATTCTAGTTTCATGAAAATAGATAACTAGGATTGCTCAACCAGTCTAATGATCTTTGAGAGAAGGCGTAGACATGCTTTAACTTGTAGCCATTCAACTTCAGCTATTTATGCGGGCAAATTTGCATGACTGAGTGTTCGATCCAAAGACCATAATAGTGTGGTGAATCCCCACCTGAGATTTTTACTAGCATTGAGTTAGATAATTTCCATAGTATTCATATTCATCGACCCGAATCAGTTTTTGCGTGAATTGAGTGTTGTAGTCAACCTAGTGACTAAAACCAAGTTCTTTATGGATACGACCCGTACTTGCCATTGCGAGCTACAACTGGCACCGTGCACTTGCGGTAATAATTTTAACGTAACAAGTTTTCAGCACCGTTGTCGGGAAACTTGATCGTTTTAGAATCAGAGGTGACCAACGCACTCTAGATTAGCATTCCTTATTTTTCTTTCTTTTCTCTCCCTTTTCTTCTTTAGGCTTTGCTTAGGCTTGCTTACGCTTGGTATAGTTATTGGCTTTGTAGCGCAGGCGAAGTCAGAAGAATCAACCACTTGTTCCTTTTGCCCTAGAGATCGAACCCACTGCTCGAAGGTAAAGTGGTGCAAGGAAAAGGCAACAAGCACAAGTTGAGATGGCCGAGAGAAATCACAGGGTGCTGCGGGACTATGTCCTATCGCAGTCTACCGGTCTCACCTCATCCATTGTCAATCCAGTCGTCAAAGCAAACAACTTCGAGCTGTGGCCTGCTCTTATATCCTTCATGGAGAGAGACCAGTTCAGTGGGCGACCCACGGAGAACCCCCACATTCACCTTTGTAACTTCCTAGCAAAGTGTGACACAATTTAGCTCAACAAGGTCTCCGCCGACGCAATCAGACTATGGCTCTTTCCTTTCTCGTTGACGGATAGAGCCAGTGACTGGTTCCTTAATGAAGAGCCTGGCTCCTTCACTGCCTGGGAGGCATTATCGACTGCATTCCTGAGCAAGTACTTTCCCCCAGGCAAGACCGGTAAGTTGAGAGCGAAAATCACCTCCTTCTCTCAATGAGGCGATGAGTCACTCTATGAGGCATGGGAAAGGTTTAAGGATCTTCAACGCCAATGCCCCCACCACAGAGTACCTAACTAGCTTCTAATCCAAACCTTCTATAATGGATTAAACTAGTCACTGAAGATGTCAGTTGACGCTGCAACTGGCGGTGCACTTGTGGGGAAGTCGATAGAGGCTGTAAAGGCCTTGTTCGAGGAGATGGCCTCCAACAATTACCATTGGTCCAACGAGAGGGCAACCCCGAAGAGGGCCAGTGTAATCTATGGGATCGATGCTGTGGACCTGCTAGCTAGCAAGGTTGATGCCTTGGCACAACGTTTCGATAGGCTTGGAACTCCTCCTCCAGGGAGTTTAGTGGGATGTCCATCTAGTGCGATGTTTAAGGTTGGGGCCCTTTGTGAGATTTGTAGCATTCAAGGCCACATTGCTGCTGAGTGTCAACCCATTTTCCCAGGCATTGAGCATGCCAATGCAATCCAAAACTATGGCCAACGCCCACAAAATAACCCCTTCTCAAACACATATAACCCCAGTTGGAGAAATCACCTAAATTTCTCCTACCACAACAACAATCCCATACCACCCAATACTTCCCAACTATAACCCTCCGGTTCCCAATACAAGGCACTCTACGCCCTAGCTCCACAACAACAACCACCCCTGCCCAAATCCAACCTGGAGAGTCTTATGAAGCGCTTTATAGAGGCCCAAGCGAAGACTAATGAGGCGTTAGGGGAGTCGGTTAGTCAGTTGACTGCAAAATTGAAACTATAACCACTCACCAGAAGATCATGGAGAATCCGATAGCCCAGATTGCACAGCAGGTGAGCCATTTGTCTAGACCCCAGGGACATCTGTTAGGCCAACCCGAGGCCAGTCCCAAAGGCCAAATGAATGCCATCACACTGCAGAGTGGCAGGGAGTTAGAGAGTCCTCCGATGCCTATGAGGGAGGAAAGGAGGGAGACTGTTGATGAGGGTGATCCTTCCAGGGAGGCCCCTATTAAGCCTTCCAGTGAGAGGGCCCATACTGAAATGATCCAGGAGGTTAGAGATGAGCCTATTTCACCTCCAGTGAAGCCTTACAAGCCTCCTGTTCCATATCCTCAGAGGCTAGTAAAGGCTAAGGAGGAGCAGAACTACGGGAAGTTTCTCGAAATGTTGAAAAAGTTTCACATCAACATTTCCTTCCTAGAAGCTATTACTGACATGCCTTCTTACACTAAATTTTTGAAGGATTTATTATCCAACAAAGAGAAGTTGCTCGAGAATACTACCGTAGCACTCACTGAGGAGTGCAGTGCAATTATTTAGAACAAACTGCCTCCTAAGCTCTCAGATCTAGGAAGCTTCTCCATCCCTTGTTCAGTTGGGGATATAACTATCAGCAGGGCATTATGCGACCTTAGAGTCAGTGTGAGTCTTATGCCGTACTCCATTTGTAAGAAGCTGCAAGTGGGGGATTTAAAACCCACTACCATCTCCTTACAGCTCGCTGATCGATTCATCAAGTACCCTCTTGGCGTTCTCGAGGATGTCCCACTACAGGTGGGAAAGTTCTTCATTCCCTGTGACTTTGTTGTCATAGAGATGGAAAAGGACTCCCGCATCCCCATTATTCTAGGGAGGCCCATCTTGGCCACTGCAGGGGCTATGATTGATGTGAAGAACGGCAAGCTCTCCTTCCAGGTTGGGGATAAAAAGATAGAATTTTGCCTACCGCAATCTATGGCCTCACCTTCTCCAGACGGTACATGTTGCAGAGTCAATATAATGGGGAATGCGCTCAATCAGGAGGCCATGACTTGCCATTTTGTGGAGGATCTACTGGAGGCCGCCCTGGTCAGCTGTCATGTGACCGGTTCCCAATAAGGCGAG
This sequence comes from Carnegiea gigantea, assembly GCA_029747015.1. Lineage (NCBI taxonomy): Eukaryota > Viridiplantae > Streptophyta > Magnoliopsida > Caryophyllales > Cactaceae > Carnegiea > Carnegiea gigantea. The sequence continues at coordinate 237,436 of JAKOGI010001394.1, forward strand.
ACGGAAGAGTATGCCAGTCTCCTCGATGCCTCTATTGCCTACACGGGGAGACAATCCCCTAGGGAGGTCCTTAGTGTGGAGCAGTGTAACTCCAAGGAGGAAGAGAAGAGCTCACCGAAGGTAGAGTTGAAGCCTCTACCCCCTCATCTCAGGTATGAGTTCTTTGACCCTAATCATCAATTCCCTGTTATAGTCAGTGCTAAACTTGACGGCCCCTAACTTGAAAAATTGTTGGGCGTGCTCAAAAAGCATGGGGGTGCCATCGGTTATAGCATCGACGACATCAAGGGACTTAGTCCTTCATTATGTATGCAGCGCATCTTTCTTGGTGAAGGTCACCGCCCCTCCCGGCAACCTCAGCGCCATTTAAATCCTAATATGCAAGAGGTTGTTAAGAAGGAGGTTATCAAACTCCTTGATGCTGGGGTCATCTATGCTATCTCCGATAGTGAATAAGTGAGCCTAATTCAAGTAGTTCGAAAAAAGGGTGGTGTGACCGTCATTAAGAATGAGCGTGACGAGCTCATTTCTACTAGGACTGCTGCTAGGTGGCGCATGTGCATTGATTATCGCAAACTGAATCAAGCCACCCGAAAAGATCATTTCCCCCTTCCCTTTATTGATCAGATGCTGAAAAAATTAGCCAGACACTCTTTCTTCTGTTACTTGGATGGGTACTCCGGTTTCTTCCAGATTCCTATCCATCCAAGTGATCAGGAGAAAACTATGTTCACATGCCCTTATGGCACCTTCGCTTATTGTAGGATGCCTTTTGGGTTATGTAATGCCCCTGCCGCTTTCCAACGGTGCATGACTGCCATATTTTCTGGATTTATTGAGAACATCATGGAGGTATTTGTGGATGATTTCTCCGTTTATGGAGGTACCTTTGACCTGTGCTTAGAAAATTTGACCAAGGTACTCCAAAGATGTGAGGAAGTCAATCTTATATTGAACTGGAAAAAATGTCATTTCATGGTGCAGAAAGGGGTTGTATTGGGTCATGTTATTTCTGCTAGAGGTATCGAGGTCGATAAGGCTAAGACTGAGATCATAGAGTGATTGCCTCCTCCGACTTCGGTCAAAGGGGTGCGGAGTTTTCTTGATCACGCGGGGTTTTACCGCCACTTCATCAAGGACTTCTCCAAGATCGCCAAACCTCTAACTCAGCTTTTGGCCAAAGATGTCCCATTTGTGTTAACTGATGAGTGCCATGAAGTTTTTTACAAGTGAGCACTGATTTCTGCCCCCATCATGCAACCACCAGACTGGGATCTCCCTTTTGAGATCATGTGTGATGCTAACGATCACACGGTGGGGGCAGTCCTGGGAGAAAGGAAGGACAAGAAGCCCGTGGTGATCTACTACGCTAGTAGAACACTAGATGAGGCGCAACAGAATTACACCACAACAGAGAAGGAATTGCTAGTGGTGGTGTATGCGATGGAGAAATTTCGTCCCTATCTCCTATGCTTTAAGGTGATAGTGTACACCGACCACTCTGCTCTCAAGCACCTCCTTGAGAAGAAAGATGTGAAGCCTCGCCTCACTCGGTGGATCGTGCTCCTGCAGGAGTTTGATTTGGAGATTAAAGACAAAGGGGGGCGGAGAATGTTGTCGCTGATCACCTCTCCAGACTCCTCCTTGAGAGCGAGGGCACCCCCCTCAATGATTCCTTCCCTGATGAGCATGTCTTGGCTGTATCCATTGGGGAAGCCCCATGGTTTGCTGACTATGCGAACTACCGAGTTTCGGGGATCCTCCCCCACGATTTATCCTCCCACCAGAAAAAGAAATTCCTCCATGATGTTAAGATGTATTTCTGGGAGGAGCCCTTCCTTTGCCAGCTGTGTAAAGATGGGATTTGTAGGAGATGCCTTCCTGAAGAAGAGATTCAGAGCATGATTTCTCACTATCACGACTCTTCCTGTGGAGGGCATGCTAGTACCTCCAGGACTGCCGCAAAGGTACTCCAAGTTGGGTTCTTTTGGCCTTCCTTATTCAAAGATGTCCACCGCTATGTTCGTTCCTGTGATCGGTACTAGAGGACGGGGAACCTCTCCAGGAAGAATGAGATACGCCTCAACTTCATCTTAGAAGTTGAGATATTCAATGTCTGGGGCATTGATTTCATGGGGCCCTTCCCATCCTCCAGAGGCAACAAATTCATCCTGGTTGTAGTGGATTACGTCTCCAAATGGGTGGAGGCCATGGCTAGCCCTACTAATGATTTTAGGGTTGTGGCTAAGTTATTCAAGAAGGTGATCTTTCCACGTTTTGGGATCCCAAGGGTGCTTATTAGTGACAATAGGTCGCACTTTATAGAGAAGAAACTCGAAGTTCTATTGAAGAAATATAGCGTGCACCACAAGTTTGGACTTGGCCACCACCCACAAACTAGTGGCCAAGTAGAGATCTCTAATTGAGAGATTAAAGCCATCCTAGAGAAAACGGTTGCTAGATCACGGAAGGATTAGGCGGACAAATTTGACGATGCTCTTTAGGCTTACCACACCGCCTTCAAAACCCCCATTGGCACTACACCTTTCCGGCTTGTCTATGGTAAGCCCTACCACCTCCCCGTAGAATTAGAACTCCGGGCATATTGGGCTATCAAGCACCGTAACTTTGATTTGAAGTCTGCGGAGGAGAGAAGGTTGCTGCAATTAAATAAACTTGAGGAGATCCACCTGGACGCCTATGAGAGTTCCAGGATATATAAGGAGAGAGCGAAGAGGCGGCATGACAAATTTATCCACAGGAGGGAGTTTCGGGAAGGTGACTTGGTCCTCCTCTTCAATTCCAGCTTGAAGCTCTTCCCGGGAAAGCTTCGTTCTAGATGGTCAGGTCCCTTCAAAGTGTTGAAGGTGTACCCATATGGGGCTATTAAGATCGGCACTAAGACTACCGACTCATTTAAGGTGAACGGGTCTCGCCTGAAACACTACATTGCCGGTGAGTCACTTGAGGGGAAGGTTACTTGTGCCCTCCCCGATGTCTCGTCACCCTAGAGAATCTTACAGTCAAGCTCGGGACCTAAAACAAGCGGTTCTTGGGAGGTAACCCAAGCTATACTCCTTTCAAAAAAAAAAAGGAGGAGCAACACGGAAAAAAAGGGGGAAGTGAAAGAAAAAGAAAAGCAAAAAGCCGCATTGAAGGAAAAAAAAAGGAAAATGAGTAAATAAGCACTTGGCATAGGGAACCCCGAATAAGTTGTTTCACTCCCTCGCAATTGACTTTTGAGTGCGTGCTATAGATGGTTAGTTGGTGGTTTGGTGTGGATGTGGCTCTACTTGGCTATTTGGCTACTTAGCTCCATCTTCTCAAAAATAATCCCCTTCTTACCCATTCATCTCAGCCTCATTGCAACCCTTTAACAAGCCTCATGATTGGCATCTGTGTACTTTGTCCCTAGTGATGAAGAGTTGAGACTTCTACTAAGCCTGTGGTAGTTTGTTAGCATTTAGAGCGATTCTGAGTGAATCATGTTTACCCTTAAACACATGAGAGGAGTGCTCCCTCCATTCCCTTGAGCGAGGATCTTCCAGTTTGGCTATCTCACCAACTGTTCGGGGTAAATATGACCTGTCTAGTAGCTTATAATATGGGGTGCCTACTCTTGCACTCTAGTCATGTGAGCCTTTAATTGATTTTAGGGCATGCGTTTTTTAAAAAAAAAAAGACGAAGGTTTCGCCTTTATCAAGTATCTTAGTTGTGGACTACCCTTCTTGTTGATTTAGTTGTCATTGCTTGCCTGAGGAGAGTGACATCTTGAGGTGAGCCCATCCCCTTTGATTCTTGATTGATAACCTTGCTTGAAGACAAGCAAGTGATAAGTAGGGGAAAGTTGATAAACCTCGATTTCGACTGATTTTTGATCCTAATTTGCCCATTTTCCTCCACAACCTCTTGACTAATCTTAGCAGGAAGAGGGTGAATATACTTTCATTAGCTCATTTTGTGCTTAAAAGTGGTATTTCTCAATTTTCTGGTATCTCACCCAAAAATGAGAGAGTTTACCAATTTTGCTGAAAAGGGGAGCCTTAGTAGTGGAATTCCAACAAGAATGAAGGTTTAATGAAGCCCCGGGGACCAAAAGAATCAGAACTAGTGGCTGCTGAAGGCACACAGATGACTGCAGGGTACGCACAACCGTGCCTTGAAGCCAGAAGCTGTGCACAGTTGGGCGCACAACCGGGCGCTTTGACCGTGTGCGATCTCTGAGACGCACAGGTGCCCACGCGTTTGGGCACGACCGTGCATCCTCTTTTTTATCGCGACTTAACCAATTTTGCGAGGGGCGGTTAATCACCTTAGTTTTCAGTTTTTAGAAAGTGAGGGGTTAGGTGATTTTTCTAGGGCTTTTTCTCTATACTTTAGCATCATTCTGGATTGAATAAAAGGCTGAGAATTTTGTTTTTGGACTGATCGATAGATGTTGCAATCAATCAAAGTACGTTTCCCTTTCTATCTCTTTGTGATTTTGACCCAAGTTTGCATCTTTGATCATGTTTTTGAGTTTCTTGTTTGTGATTGAGATTATTAAATGATTAGTGGCTAATCCCCTATTTTGGGTTGGGATTAGCCCCTATTATGTAATTTGGATCCATGTCCTAGGTTTTTCTGAAGGAATGTCTATGCTTATGGTTGAATTCGCACTTAGCGCGCCATGTGTTCGATGAAATGCCTGAGAGGGTTGTATTCATACTCTTAACTAGGTTTAGAAGATCAATGAAAGTTGAATCCTTAATTTAATGCCACTTTGTGAGCGATTGAATTACTTAACATGAAAATAGTTCGGATTTCAATCGGGAATTGTAGGTTACCTGATTTTGTGGTTCTGTTAATTCTAGTTTCATGAAAATAGATAACTAGGATTGCTCAGCTAGTCTAATGACCTTTGAGAGAAGGCGTAGACATGCTTTAACTTATAGCCATTCCACTTCAGCTATTTGTACGGGCGAATTCATATGACTTAGTGTTTGATCCAAAGGCCATAATAGTGTGATGAATCCCAACTTGTGATTTTTGCTAGCATTGAGTTAGATAATTTCCATAGTATTCACATTCATCGACCTGAATCAGTTTCTGCCTGAATTGGGTGTTGTAGTCAACCTGGTGACTAAAACCAAGTTCCTTGTGGATATGACCCATATTTGCCGTTGCTAGCTACAACTGGCACCGTGCACTTGTGATAATAATTTTAATGTAACAGGTCATCCCTTCCGGCACCAATGATGCTAAGGTGGTTGTGAAGTTCCTTAGGAAAAACATTGTTACTCGATTTGGCATGCCTCGTACTAACATTAGTAATTAGGGCACCTACTTTAACAATAGGTCGTTTGATGCCTTACTGAAGAGGTATTCCATAGTCTATAGGCTTGCGACTCCCTATCATCCCCAGACTAGTGGCTAAGTTGAAGTGTCTAATCCACAGATCAAACAGATTTTAGAAAAGACAATGAGTATTAACAAGAAAGATTGGGCTGACAAGCTTGTAGATGCTCTTTGGGCATATAAGGTGGCTTTTAAAAATCTCTTGGGTATGTCACCTTATAGGGTTAAGTGTGGTAAGCCTTATCATCTCCCTGTTAAGATAGAGCATAAGGCTTGATAGGCTATTAAGCTACTTAATTATGACTTTATTGAGGCCGGTGAGGAGCGTAGGCTGCAATTAAGTCAGCTTGATTAGATTAGAGCTGAGGCTTATGAGAATGCTCGATCTTACAAAGAGATGGCTAAGTTGTTTCATCATAAACATGTTCTTAGGAAAGAGTTTTCCCGCAGATTGAAAGGTGTCTTATATGACTCTAAGCTCCATTCAGAAATTGAAATTCAGGACCCTGGGAGTGGTGCCACTTTCAAAGTGAATGACTAAAGATTGAAGCAATTTCTAGAGTTGCCAAGCAAAGAAGATGTGGAGTATCTAATACTCTGCGAGCTGAGTCCTGATCGGTGATTATGTTGAGATAGCTCAGGTGTATTTAGCACCCGACCTGGTTTACTAAGAATTTTCTTCTCTTCTTCTCTCTTTTTCTCCTTTTTCTTTTCCTTTTCGTTCTATATAGTTGGCTGCTTTTCTGTATAGTCATGTCCTATCTATTTTTGAGTCTTGTTTTTCTTTGTTTTCTTTTTAGGTTTTATTTTGTGTTTAATGTTTCTTTCCACTTCCAATGAAGACATTGTGATATTTAGGTGTGGGGGTGGGGAAACTTTGAAAATTTAAGAAAATGAAAACAAATGAAAAATTTTTGAAAAATCCAAAACGATTTTTGTTTTCTTTTTGGGGAATTTATATGCTATTTCTGATTAGCTATGTTCTCTTGTACCCTTAGTGTTAGGTTGTGTATAGATGTGATATGCATTGATAGAAATTAGTCCTAAGCATGACGTTTGTATACGATCCTAACCCCCAACATTAATTCTAAGCAATCTTGACTGTGGTAGACAAACCCGTAAGATTTTGAGCCTTATAGAGTAATTCATCAATTTAGTCTCATTTTTTTCTTTCATGTGTGTCTCTTCCATGATTCCAACTCTAGAACTTGCTTTGATTCTCTTTGAAATCACATTTAGCATATACATTATAATAATATAATAGAGGCCTTTTTTTCGTTTTGTGAGCCACATAGCCAAACTGCCACCCGAATGTGAATGTTTTACCTTTGTTTCACCCTTTTGGGCCTTGACCTTTTTGTTGTGAACCTCTCACTTTAGCCATGGCATAAACATATTTTCCTACCCCTAAGCCAAGGCTAGTGAGGAAATACTTCATTATTTGTTGGGTAACTTTTGGATATTTTATGAATTTGGGGGTTCATTTTAGTTATGTAAGGGAATGTTTCATGGTGATCATTTAGAAATTGAGTTGTATTGTTTTTGTATATGCCAGTCATTCATTTTCTTTTGGTGAAAAAAAAGAAAAAAAGGAAAAAAAGCAAGAAAATGAAAAGAAAAATGAGAAAACTTTCCATTGAAGAAACATGGCAAAAAATGAAAAAAAAAGGTTGAAAAAAAATTCAAAAAAAATTCAAGTGTTGTGAATAAGAGTGTTTGCCATGGTTGTATCCTTGTATACTCATTTCCAATGGTCATTTTAATTAGGGTGTGTTCTTATTTTCTATTTTGAGAGACTGTGTGCTCATTGTAATTGGTGTAAGTATTGGTTGCTTTTTAGCTTTGGCTGTTAGCTCCTCATTTCCCAAATCATTTGTCCCTCTCTTACCCTTAACACTTAGCCCTATTACAACCCTTGAAAGTCTTCTTGATTATTGTTTTGCATATTGCATTGTAGTGGCAGAGAATTGAGAACCTTAGTAAGCCTATGGTAGTTTGTCTAATTGGAAGAGAGTTGAGTGAACCTCATTATATTTTAAACACATGAGTGGGAGTATTCAACATTTTCCTAAAGTGAGATTCGACCAGTCATGCCTGTATTTAATTTTGAAGTGAGATGAAAGATTGTGTATAGATGTTGTGTAAGCGGGATTAAGAATTTCTTGATGTATACATTGTGTTTATATGCAATCTGGTGCTTACGTTGCTTGAGTGATGTAGTTGGTTAGAATGGGTATATATTTTCCTAATATTGTGTATATAAGATTTTGAAAAAAACCAAAAAGATTTATCATTTATTTTATAGATTTTATGGGTATATCTTTTGAAAACCCTCATGAGGCCTTCCTCGTTTACTAGGGGTAACCTAGGGGCCTAAAGGACATGTTGCATGTGTTAAGCGTAATCGTGATTCCTACAAAAGTGAGTTAAGATTTTATTTTCTTTTCTAGGATTTTTAGTTTTATCTTACTCGAGGACGAGCAAAACTTAGGTGTGAGGGTATTTGTTCAACCCAAAATTATGATATTTTATATCCTTTTACTACCTAATATTTACTCATAATAAATTAGTTAATTAGATTTTTAATGTGTTTTTATTGCTTTTGTAGATATCATGACATGTAAATAAAATGAGTATGAAGGTTGGAAGAAAATGGTGTTGGACCAAGAAGAAGCACAAGAGCAAAAGAAAGAGAGAAGAAACCGGCCCAGTCAGTGGCCCAACCGCTTCCTCCCCTTCTCTTCCATTTCCTCCTTTTCCCACGTTGGACCGGCCTTCTCTTCCCTCGCCAGGCTTGGTTCAACGCGGTCACCCCTAAACGGCCAGCACTCTTCGTCTGCCCCATAACAGCCACTAGCCCCCCTCTCTACTCCTTCATGTCCAAAATTAATAGCATCATCATTTCAGCTGCTACCATGGCTTTAATAGAGGGGCAATCAAATGCTTTCGGGCCGGTTCTTTCGTGGTTTTAATGGGGGTTGAAAACAGAGGAACAAAAAACAAAGAGGATGGCTGGGGTCTTCAACTGTCATATTTTTTTTCCACTTTGATTCTGTTTAGATTTAGGGCTTAGATTCAAAGATTGGTGTAATTTGCTTATTAGTTAATGGTTGGTTGAGGTTGCAGTTTAGTTTTCATGGTTTGGTTCGAATTTTTCCAAGTTCGTCATGCCTGCCACTTTGGTGTCTTACTTTGCTACTATGGCTAAGAAGTTCTGATCATATGGATAATTACACGTAAGTGTCGGTGGCTTGAAATTATTTGCAGTTTGGTGCTCCACCCTTATTTTGTTTACATTCTTTGCAAGCTAGAAACTTGTGCACAATTTCCTGAATCAATCTTGTTTATTTAGTCGATTAATTTGTTTGGCGGAATAACTTAACTTTGATGTTGGTTAATTCGGCATTTAGCTTTAATTCAGAAGAAAATTTTGCTAACTGACATTGCAATCTGCCTTCGCGGATCAACACCTCAAGTATTGTGGCAATAAACCACATACTTGTGGACATTACAACAATATAAATACATGTATACATATACATATACATATACATATATATATATATATATATATATATATATATATATATATATCTAGATATATATACGCATATAAAAATATA
>JAKOGI010001395.1:0-37500 GCA_029747015.1 Carnegiea gigantea
CCCCATAAGGGGTTCACCTCCTTAACTGGAGAGCCACCCTAAAGCGGACAATACCTCGTTGTCGGGAAAGCCTGGGCCGTGACAGTTGGTATCAGAGCAGGTTCCCGGGTCGGTGTGCCAGCGAGGGCGCTGGGCCTCCTAACGGGGGGTGGAGCTAGGGAGTTCCACATCGGCAGTTGAGGAGAATAAACCATGTCTTATAAGCGTAGGGAAACCTCAACACATCGAGGGCCCTTTTGAGGACAAAACCGTGAGAGGTTCACCCCCTTAACTGGGGCACCACCCCGTAAGGGGTTCACCTCCTTAACTGGAGAGCCACCCCAAAGCGGACAATACCTCGGTGTCGGGAAAGCCTAAAAGCCTAGGCCGTGACAGTAAGCTTTCTCGACACTGAGGTATTGTCCGCTTTGGGGTGGCTCTCCAGTTAAGGAGGTGAACCCCTTACAGGGTGGTGCCCCAATTAAGGCGGTGAACCCCTCACGGTTTTGTCCTCAAAAGGGCCCTCGATGTGTTGAGGTTTCCCCACGCTTATAAGGCGTGGTTCGTTCTCCTCAACTGCCGATGTGAGACTCCCCAGCTCGCATCCCTGTACTGTTAAAGGTTCATTTTAAGAACAATATAAACAGCTTATGGAACATGTCGTGCCTTTAGAAGGTAAGGGCTTGAGACGAGGGTATGGAAAGAATAAAGCAAAACTTATACTTCCTATCTCGAAATGAGACGGAAGACCCCAATATAAACAGTTTAGGAAGTCCTCTAAAACTTTCTTTAAGAACACGAAACATGATTTCCATGATAGGGTTCCTAAAATGGGGCTATAACATCAACATATCAGTTTTAAGCGCACCCTGCACAGGTTCGGTAAAATGACCATAACTTGTTCCACAGACCTCGGATTAATGCGATTCAAAAGCCATTGTGAAGCTAACACACTGACCTATCTACCCACCAAAAATCAGAATTTTTGGCTGGGCCGATCATTACCAGTTTCATTTCAAAGGCTGTCCTGTTTTTCTGAAAATTCCAGCAGCACTGCTTTAGTGTTTTCCTTCACTTATTACCCCAATCCTCAACTCAAACTCTTTCTTAAGAGTATGTAAATACACTTTGGTACATACCCACATCATACAAAAACACCATCCATGATTCCTTTTCATATTCATATCAAATAAAACTCCTTTTCTAGTTACATATACACACACACCTCAAATTTACACTTAGTTGATCCAAATCATGCATTTTGGACAAAATTCTAACTCCATCTTCACCATAATCCATCAACAAGATGATTCTTAATACCTCAAAAATAGCATAATCCATCACCAGAACAACCATAATAAGAAACAAAAATCAACAAGATCAAGAATCAAAAACAAAAATCAGCATAGGGGTGAAAAGAACACTCACTTTGTGCTTGAAAAAGTGGTAGAAATGATTCTTGATGCTTATGGAAGTGAAAGGGGTGTTTGGGGGTGGTGAGTGGGGGTTGTTTTGTGGGTTTTTGGTGGTTGAAAGGTGACTGGGAGGTGCTGATTCTGCAGGTGTGCCGTGTAGAGAGAGAAGGAGGAGAGGGAAGAGAGAGAAAGTCTCTTGAAAACTTGGTTTAAAATGAAACTAAAATGAAAATTTTATAATTTATATTTACATTTTACTTGGCTGTAAATAAAAGTAAAAAAGTCAAAATTATCAAGCTTGATTAAGGCTTAATTAAGAGGGTTTAGCTAAACAAATGAGGTTCAAGACTTGTTGGGTCGAAATCGGCCTTAAACGGGCTCGGGTTTAGAGAAAGAACTGAAACCGAGTGCGTTTGCGAAATTATTTTTTTTTTCCAAAATGTTTGTGATTGCTATAAAAATAATTAAATCGCTTAATTCGTAAATATTAAAGCCTAATATCGATGATTTCACAAAACAAAAACCCGAATTGTAAGGTGAGGGCCTAGTTAGAAATGTCCAAATGGGAATAACAAAAACTCAATGATGTAAATAAAATGAAATTAATCACTTGGAGTAATGAAATGATATGAATAACATACTTTAGGGTTGGACTATTACAGTCTTCCCCCCTTAAAAAATTTCGTCCTCGAAACTAATGAACTTCACCATATCATGCAGGATTACCTCGAATAAATATGGATATGCAGTTCTCATAGCCTCTTCGGTCTCCCAGGTGGCTTCTTGGGAGGTATGGTTTGTCCAAAGTACTTTGACCAATGGTATCTGCTTGTTGCGCAGTTGCTTGATCCTGCAATCTAGTATTTGGACAGAACGCTCCTCATATACTAGATCTTCAGCGATATCGATAGGTTCAGATACGATGGTATAGTCTGGATCTGGAATGTATTTTCGAAGCTGAGAGATATGAAACACGTTATGCACGTGCTCAAATTCGATAGGTAACTCTAGACGATAAGCGACAGGATTCAACCTTTCAATGATTTCATAAGGTCCAATATACCTTGGACTCAATTTACCCCGTACTCCGAACCTCTTAACACCTCTAGTTGGTGAAACCTTCAGAAAAACTTTATCACCTACTTGAAACTCTAGAGGTCTTCTTTTTTTGTTTGCATAACTTTTTTGTCGATTTTGGGCGATCCTGATATGTTCCTGAATTTTTCTTATTGTTTCAGTGGTCTCTTGAATCATTTCAGGACCTATAATCAATGCCTCATCCAAATCACTCCAGCACAACGGGGGTCTACATTTTCTTCCGTAGAGAGCCTCAAATGGGGCCATTTTGATGATAGAATTCTCACATCGGCAGTTGAGGAGAACGAACCACGCCTTATAAGCGTGGGAAAATCTCAACACATCGAGGGCCCTTTTGAGGACAAAACCGTGAGGGGTTCACCCCCTTAACTGGGGCGCCACCCCGTAAGTTCACCTCCTCAACTGGAGAGCCACCCCAAAGCGGACAATACCTCGGTGTCGGGAAAGCCTGGGCCGTGACAAACGTACACATTGCAAGCTCGCTGATGATGTCCGACATTCCTGGACTATTTCATAGAGCACTCTCCCCACCTAGAAGTTTGTGAATCGATGCTATAAATAGTGGTGAAAGTGTCAGTATGGAATTTATGGATCTCTCGTTCACTCAGTATATCACCAAAATATATTAGATTGCAGGCACAAAAGTGGAGGTGAAGTCTTGGAAAAATTTGTAATTATATTAGTTTAACTTGCTTTTATAATAATCATGGACTTATGTCATCTAAGAGGAGATTTTCTGTCGCCCTTCCAGAGCAACCACACATATGCAAACGTGGTTGAGAAATAGCCACAGAAGAGCAAACTTTTACCCCCCAATGTGTGTGAATGTTGTTACTGTTTCATTATACAAATGGAAATTAGATCTGTGAAGCTAGATTATCCTCTATAGGAAGGCATGTAACTAACAGGAGCATCTTTTTCTCTCTCCTTTTGTGTGTGTGTGTGTGTGCCTCAAGTGGCCGGGACTTAAATGGCTACTGGATTCTTTATGCATTTGCAGATAATTTCTTTTCTACAGCAAAATGCGCATCCTCGTGCAGCTGAGAAAGTACCAACTGTTCCAGAAAATGTTACTGATCAGGTTTCCGTGATTTCTATCAGCGTTTTACAGATGCCCAAGCACTTCACTCTTTTCTCCCGCACTGTTTACTGAATTTGGTACTGCCGTGATTTCACAGATTAGGCTTTGGGAATCAGACCTAAACAGGGTTGAAATGACACCAGCTCAGCTTTATGATGAATTCCCTTCAAAGGTGAACATCAAAGTTTCATCAGGGCGTGGGCTACCTAATTTATTAAGCTCTTTGTGGTAATGTAGTTTCCCCTTGTTATTCTGGTGTAGGATCTATTTGAAGCTGCATGTGACTTCGCACGTGAATATGGCGCTTTGCTGTATGAGGATTCGAAAAGGATGCGTCTGGTAGTAAAAGCTGAGATACATAATGAAATGCGAGAGTTTCTGCGCCGCCAGAAGTAGAAGCAAGATACCATGATTCTTTATATCGTCCAAAGAAAAACGTTACCATGATTGTCTTGAAATGCACGGCTGAGAAATGGGCATGCACGTGCATGAGGAGATGCGGCCAGAAAATCAATCGGCCTTGCTCCATTACGAGGTTAAGTTTGCATAAATTTGGTCTTTTCAAATGCCAACCAAACATCGTAGACCAATGTGAAAATGGTGTGTATCAGTATCACGCCAAAAGGTGAGGTAAAAGTCATTTGAATTGGGAACCATTTTTGTGGAAAGGTTCTGGACTTCTTTGTTTTTCCTGATTGGCCTCTGTTTGTTAAAATTGGCCTACCCTGATAAATAGTAAGGTTGGGCATATTTTCATGTGCCAAGATTCCAGTGCCAAAAACACTTGCTTTCCCTTGTAAATGTTTTCTGCCGTTGTTTGGCGTCATTCTGTATACCCTGAACTTGAGTTTTTCTTTTTCTTTTTTGGTGTTCTGACTTCTGAGTAGTTGTTCCATAACATTGTAGTATAAGGGGTTTTTTACTATATTTTGGGGTTATACAAGGTTGAGATTTGGCATACTCTGTATTTTTGGTAGGCTTCATGATATAGAGATTGTCCAAGTATGCAATTTTTCGATATCCCGTGTATGTGATTATAGTTTCAACTCTTCTGTACCCTTTTGTTTCACGTTCAATGGAAATCATTTTTCACCATTAACAATACCAATTGTGACTCCCGTTTGGTGCGTTATTTCTTAATGGATTCTGAGTTAAATTATCGTATCTAAAAGGTATAATGCGACAATACTCCAAATGTGATTTAAAACTATTTTGGTGGCTAATAATATATTCAGTGATAATTTTTATTGCCCTAAATAATTAGTTAGTCCTTTATGTTATAAATCATTTTAAGATATTTTAAGAATTTTCGTGAAAAAGATTCATCTGAGCAAATCTATTAACGGAATGAATTATACTTAAGTGTTTGTGTAGCATAATATTGGAAACACTCCTGCAGAACGATATATTTTATACAATAACTGTCTACCAAACAGGGACAAAAAGAAAATAAAAACCCATGCCACTTGGATGTTGGAATGCTCTGTTTCTTTCATTCGTTGAAGTCCGAACTTCCTGAAAGGAATGACTGCAAAAAAGTGATGAAAATGTGTTGCTGCCCAGCATTGACTTAGGGGCCTTCAGTGTGTAAGACTAACGTGATAACCACTACACAACAGCCACTTGATGATGCATTGCACGTTAATATTTCTACTCCGTCGCTGTCCGCACCCTCATTTGCATTTTAGCATTTCTACCAACAAGACTCCTGTCCAAGGCTGTGTTATTCATGTCCAATGAATTATTCCATTTAATCAATGAGGTTTTAGTCAAGTGATTACGATTGAGGTCCTGAGTATAGTAGGTTTCAGGTTCGATTTCCTCTCGACCTATTATATTTTACTCCCAAAGGTGCATTTCTTTGACAACAATTGAGCCAAAGGCGCATGCATGTCATGTACGCCAACATTAACGGTAAATTATTATATACACCTGAGAATATATACTCCTATTGCTACAAATATATACATGTTTCAACGTGTATTTGTCATATGAGCGGCTACTAACATATATTTTGCTTATGTGACTTCCGAGAGTACATATTTCCAAATGTATGATATAGGCTCTGAACATTAACATGAGTACTAAGCAATCATTTCACATCTTCTCATCTTAAGTACATACAAGGCAATTAGATTAACTCATCAGTAATTAGTTAGGTAAGAACAACTTTCGAACTAAACAAATAAAAAATCGCCGAAATCAAATACAAAGTTAAAACTGCCCTAAGTTTACTATGGCAGTTGTAATTTTCAAGTGAAGTTGCCCAGACTCATAATAAAAATTATCCAACAATAAGACGAGCCATAGAAGAGTCAATTTTTCATGTATCATGCAAATCATGGGCCAATTCTCCTCAATGAAGCTAATCAAATAGCCTGTAAAGAGATAAAACAAATCAATATAGAAGAAGCTGAAACACATCAAATCAAACATTATCTTAATTAATAAGGTGAGGGATCTGCATTAGGTCTCTTAAGTAAACCATTCAGCGTAAGGAAGGAATGTACCTAAAACTTGATCTAGACAAGACAGTCAGGTTTAGATTCAGATTCAGATTCAGATTCGTTATGAACAAAAAAAGGTTCAGGTTCTGATTCACCTTTCGAAGGGTCATGTTTGGGTATGCCTTTGTTGGAAGAGTCGGGTTCGGATTCGGGTTTGGATTCAGCAAATCGATTCTTGATCACAATTGCTCTCTAAAGTAAAGATTTGTGAATGTGATATACGTTTGTATAGACACCAGAGCGATTGTTTTAAGTAAATCCAAACTGCAATCAATCAGTAGTGATGACATTTTACGATTGCAAACCATGGACCATATAATGCAGAATAAGGTTAATCCCACTTTGCCGCATACTTTAAAAGATTTGTCAAGAATACCGAACCCAAATCACACTTGGATGAGCTTCCCACGTCACTATCAACTTTTTTTTTGACTTGATTACACCTAATTAAAAAAACGTTCCATAAAGACATAGGTTGACTCAACTGATTTAACACTTGCTCTCGTTAAAAAGGGTTTCGAGTTTGAGTCTTGTCACTCTTGTGAATAGAAACAATCTGATAGGAGGTTTATATCCCTTTATAATCAATAATAACCCGATTATGGTAAAACAGATGTCGAATGACTAGAAAACAAAAACTTCTTTGTTTCTTTTTTAATGAGGGTGACTTTTTTAACTTACAGAATATTACGTTACAAATAAAATTCCACAGAAGATAGCTGATTTCAACATTAGGATTATGACCATAAAAATTAAAAAAAAATAATTTTGGCACCGAAGAAAGTGATCCACCCATAACCCAATATGGCAATATGCAGAACCCAAAATTTAATTAGTTGGAAGGTATAAGCATATCATACTTCTGAGAACAGCATATACGCTCAAAAAATCATATAAGCACACAATCGGCAAAATAGATTGCTCTTTTAAAGTAACCCATCTGCTCAACTCCTCAATACAGTTTCTCTTTTCTTCAATAGATAAATTTTCACGCATATATACAACTTCAAAAGAAATGAACCCTAATCTTCCTTCTTAAAACCCGTCATTCGACCCTAAACTGGAGCAAACTCCACAATATAGATTTCTCTTCACTCTTCAGTGTTCTTTTGGTCATCACAGCCTAAGAAATGTGACTTCTACTTTGCCAACAACATATGCCAGTTACTGAACATACGGGTAAAGTTATCTCAGGCCAGCTTAAGATGGTATAACATCCCTTCTAGTTTGAAAATAACACCAGAAAACTCAGTTAAACATTAAAAGGAGTTAAACCTTGGGCATTGCACTGGCCATCCATCACCATCACCATTACAAAAATCCACAGGCAAAGATCAACCAACCAACCAACAAAAAACCCAAAAAAAAAGAGAAAAGAAAAGGACAGGGATTAGAAAGAGATCATTTGTACCATTTTCTGAATGCCACAGCTGTACAAGGATCATGTACATTACATATTTACCCTACATACAAATTCTGGAAAACCCATAAAAATAAAAACCATTCCCACCACCACCTTCATCTCCTGCCTCCAATAATGCAAGCAGGGCTGCTTTTGTTTTTCTTCCACATCAACATCATCAGAAGCGAAAATTATAAAAGAGATTTGCACTTCTAATAACTAAAATCTAAAACCAGAGCCGAAAGGATAATCACATCCTTAAATCTGAGGCCTGATTGGAGAGAGAGATAAGAAGAAGAAGAAGAAAATATACAGTCAAGAGAGACTGCCTCTTTAGCTGAGTTTTGGGGAATTTGGAGTAGACTGAATGAATCACCTCCTCATTTCAGATGAGAATCATAGGCATCAAATAAGGAATCAGGGACAATCAGGGGCAGCTTCTCTATGTACATGAACAGCCTCCTGAGATTCTCCTTGGTCAACGTTGTCATGTCGACCACATCCCTGCTGTCAGTGAACACCCACAGATCGCCAGAATTCACCCTCTTCAGGCTGTCCCGGCAGAAGGGGCATGACTGTGACCTTGAACGCCTGCCGACATGCAATAAAACCACCCTCATGAGTACCCTCAAGGTATAATGAAGTTGCCAAGTCGCAGAAAAAAGAATAAGAAAAATAAAAATAGAAAAAGTTTTATCAGAAAACAGTTGTCAGACAACAGACGTTGCTTTCCAGGTGTACGTTGATCGTCTTCAAATCTAGGGTCATATCAAACCACCTCTCCACAATTCCGGGTAAGATTTCATATATTTGAGACCAATACCCTGCATAGGAGTAGGCGCAGGCGGGATTCCAGGTTAGATGGGTCTGGTCAATTCAGGATGATCTTTTTGCATGAGCACTTGATCACATCAATAGAATTGACACGCTTAAACATATATGACAACGAACACATGAAATTCAACATGGAAACAATTGGGTAAATTGCTCTTCATGGCATGACAGGCTTCCTATAGTAAACGATCTTCCGATGATCAATGCAACTTTGAATTCCTTCCTCCACCAAGCAGAGCAACAATGAAATGATGTGAGACTTCAATTAAGATTTTCCGATCCTATCACAAGCACTCTCCCCACCTGCAAACCCATTGATCAGAAACAGGAACCTCACTCCAAGACGATAAGCCTTATGTTCATCAGCCTCTTATTTTTACTCGAGTAGTCTACCATGTTGAACACCTATAATCAATATATTACTGGCCACATCTACGTAATCTAAGTGCATTATGTCGCTGGACATCGGCACGTTGAAAAGAACCACAAACATCAAAATGAAAGCAGAGGGGAAAAAAATACTACTTGGCAAAAACCTCAATGCAGGCATCGGGTGAAGAATCCCTTTCTTCTTTTCAGGTAGGGATGGGCCTTATAATGGCCCATCTAGGGCCCCTAGCAGGCCATCTCGCTCATGGGAGTAGCCTAAGAGTGAGAACGCTTGGAAGGGAAGAAGTGCCAAAGACAGGAAATATACCCTCCCCAATTGCCTTAACAGGGTTTTAATCTGTCAGTAGAGCATCCATTGCAATGCAGGATACAATGTCCGTTTCTCAATACAAGACAAATAGAGTTATGGCATGGGTAACTGAACAACGATGCTGCCAGCCTCGCTGCCAGCTCACCACGAGACCCAATTTAGGTGAGTCACTGACAACTCTCACATCCACATATGGCTAGCTAACAGGTCGACAGATTACTATCGGAAGGGAAAAGGAAGTGATAAGGATGGGAAAACTCCCCATTCCCAGTGACCCTAACAGAATTTAGTCTCCTACTACATCACCTTCGGCAGTTACATTTTCCTTTTCTCAATACAAGGAAAATCTAGTTATGGCATTAACAG
This sequence comes from Carnegiea gigantea, assembly GCA_029747015.1. Lineage (NCBI taxonomy): Eukaryota > Viridiplantae > Streptophyta > Magnoliopsida > Caryophyllales > Cactaceae > Carnegiea > Carnegiea gigantea. The sequence goes on from JAKOGI010001395.1 coordinate 9,383, forward strand.
GTGAATATCGACATTCACATGGTTCACCTTCAGATTTTGCTACCATAACCATGCCCAATTTAGGTGACTCTCTGACACATCCAGATGTGGCTAGCTAACAGGTCACCAGACGGTTAAGTTGGAAGGGCGCACATTGACTAACTCAAATAGTTGGAAGGGCTCACATTGACCCCCCCTTTGAACATATACCTTTTGTATGTCACACACCAATTTAGACATATCACAGTAAACTCCTGCAGTTTAAAGTGATCTGAGATAAGATTATATAAGGGAATCTGCAAAAGATATCACATGTAAATATGTTATGATAGAAGATGAAGTCCATCTCTTGATAAACAATGCAAGGGCCTATAGTGGAATCTCCCATCAGGTCAAGAACTGATCTACATTTATCAGACGCACCAGCTACAAGAAAAACAATTAGTAGACAGGCACAGGTGAGCAAAGGGAAGCTGAAGAGTTAGCTGCATTTCTCTGCAGCTAAACACAAAATAGGCTTTTGAAAAGTAGAGCAGACAGATCAACCAAAGCTGGCCACTTATCTCTCTATAGGTCTAGTTCTTATATCATATCTGGGGGAAAATCTCCCAAGGGGCACCATATAGTTGTACATTATGTAACAGATAGAAAATGCAACAGACAACATCACAACACATGGTAAAGTCGAGAGCAGTTGCCCTCAGCTTGCTTATGAACACATAGCAGATTAAGCTGCTGGAAAAGCCAAATCTATGGGCATAGGCTCTGTGAAGGTGAATAAAGTTACTGTAACAAGAACAATAAAAAAATCTAACATTGGTTCAGATAAAAGTGACCTTGGATCAATGCAAAGTCTGCCAGTAACTAGTCTGCTGCTTGTAAATAGCGACACAGGATTTCACAATCAGGTTCAGCAATCTCTCAAACAAAGGTTTACTAAACAAATACTAGGGACATGAAGGAAACACACAGACTGCTGACCAAAGGAGGGCCTAACAAACTAAGCACCATCACTACTGGCACAGGTCACATGGAAACTACCTGCCCTGTAGCACAGTGGTCTGCCCCCAATTAGAGCTAGGAAAGTCTGACCCGACGCGATAACACGACACGAACCCGACCCGAAGGTACTGAGAGAAACATGAACCCGACCCAAATCGAACCGACTTCGACCCGAAGTCGACACGATTTTACCATTTAGTGTGAAAATTTGTTATTTTTCAGTTTGAGCAAATCTAAACTATTTTGAAGGCCAACACGAAATTGACCCGTTTATTAAATGGGTCGACCCGACCCGACCCGTTCCCAGCTCTACCCCCAACGGCTACTTCAAGTTCAATACTAGACTACTTCAGGAAATGAGCTAAATTACATGCTCCATTAACATTCAACTGATCTTCACAATCTCAAGGACAGCAAAATAAAATGCATACTTAAGAGTTCTACACACAAACATTTCTGGGCTCATCTATTCACATTTCCTAACAGAGTGGATAGCAAAGAAGTATTGAATAATAAGCAAGGTCAGAGGAACACAGGACAATCGTAAGCACAGGAACATGTTATATGGCGGATCAGGAATTTTAGTCCTTCATAAAAGTCTGTCAAAACAGAATCTTAAGTGTCTTGGGCCTCTTGGCACATGAATTCCGTGATAAACAAATCCATGCACACAACTAATATTTTTTTATATAGTCCCTCTACAGCATCAAAGGCTTCTAGTCAAGGATCTCAAGTAAATAATTCTTTAAAAAAATCTGTGTCACACAGACATCAGTTAATATAAAAACATGCCATTTCCACATTTCTTCTGTTGCACCTTCCAAATTTCAAATCGCAAATGACATGACAGACTTCTTAGCGGCTGAATCACACCCATCAAACAAGGGTGAAAAATCATAGTCATCATCAAGAACACTTGAAAACCCGATCACGTTTGGCACTCTACAGAATGTAGCAGGTTGACAGTAAATATGCCACATCAAAGGCTGAAAAGACCACAAATCTTCACAAATATGATTGCACAGACAACCCAAAAAAAAAAAAAAAAAAAAAAAAGAGGCAACCAAGAAAAGAAATCGAAAGAAATTACCATTCTCTATAGCATTTCAAGCACATCACATGATTGCAGTTAGGAAGCACAATTTTACTATTCATCTCCATGCAAATTCCACACTCTTCTTCTCTTTCAATATCCATGTCTGTATATTGTCTATATTCCTCTTCATCTCTCTTCCGGTATCTCTCCATGCAAACAGCTTTCTGTTTTTTATCCTCAGTTTCAGTAACTCCACTTTGAAGTTGTAGAAGAGAGGGATATATTACAGCTGACCAAAATGATGAATGTATCAGTCCATCCGAGAATCAAAAAGATTAGTAAGCCGTAGCCAATGGTCAATTTCTGTAAGACAACAGCTTAGCCTACCATAGAACTCTCTGATGCTTGCTTTCCTTTCATGTGTTGACATGGTAGTGGTGCCATCGACATAAACCTGCAAAAGAAAGGAACATACTATACCAAGTTACATACTTGGAAAAAGCTAAATCATGCCAGACAAAGACCATGGGAATGCATACTAACTTTGTAGATTAGAATCCTTAAAAGGCCCAGTGCACCTGCCAGGTGGCAGTCAGTCCACTGGACCAAGAAAAGAAAGAAGTGGGCAGCAGGCGCATATGACATTCTCATTTGAAGGCAGGCCCCATCATACTCCCTTGGGAACTCAGAAGCCCTATAGGCCAAACAATGAAAACAAATAAGATCACAATCAATTCCTGAAGCTAATGAACAATCCCACACAGCTTGCAAGACAAAGACCCCTCAAACTCTATCCAAAATTCCAGCCACCATCACCATCTCTGAAACTTGACAAAAGAAGAGAAACAACAAAACATGAAGGAGAAGTGGCTAAAAAATACAACAATCCATCAATGACTTCATTTAATAATTCAAAAACCCTGATGCGGATAGCGCAAAGTACAAAACCAACAATCATGAGGAAACTATGCAACCCAGACTTGCATTGTTGATTTAAACACAAGCAGTAATGATAATCAATTCAAGATAAAAAGCAAATATACAGAATCATCAAACCCCTAGGAACTTGAATTCTACAATTACTTCTTCTCCCTAGCACTACAATCTACACAGCATAAAATCAGAGAAATGTGGTGGAAATGGGTGGGATATTTGCACGGCCTTTCACCAATGGGGACACTTAATTATCAACTAGCTCAAAGCTTCAAGATTTCATGATCCACCACCTCTAAAACCAGGCTGTTTCAACCACAAAAACCATCACACTAGACCAAACACTCTGGGTCAGATAAAATCGAACGTTGTTTCCTGTGGGGTCTGAAAAAAGATTTCCAACTTAAAATACTTCACATCTCAGCTCATCCAAACGGGCCGTTATCCTCATATTCACCACACCGACAACTCCTCCCTAACCTTCTCTTCTGCTACTCTTTTGGTGTTAAAGATCAAATTTGATAGACTAATCAACAACTCACAAACACATCCCACAGTTGCGCCTGCAATTAAAAAAGCTCAAATTTTTCAATTAATAATCAGGATCCAAGTAAAGGGGTCCGACTGAATCCAAAGAAATGAAAACCCACAACGAAATTATTACAAATTTTCAATTTGCGGGAGAAATGGGGAGTTTCTAGTCAAACACTGGACAATATTGGAAAGACCCAAAAAAGAGGAAAGTACCCAGAAAGCCCAAAACCCAGAAAAGTGAAGAAAAATGAAGACGAATGAATTTGGGTAAAGAATAAAAAATTAAGAAGAAATTCATGAAAAAATCAAGGAAGGGAAAGAGAAGCTTATGCTTACAGAGTATTAGCGTGCTGAATATCTGCTTCGAGGACTTTGAGAGAATCCTTGAACGACTTTCGCATGGACGCAACGTACATTTCAAAAACCCCCAACACTCGTTTCTCTCTCTAAGAAATTTTTCACCCAGACGCAAAATTCAAAACCAACCCACCAACCCAATCAAACACAAACCATTAAATCGAAACTAACTCATCAATACAAATGACGAATTCCAATTAACCCTTGGTTGTCTGTATCTATCTTCTGAGATGACCCAAATCCCAACATGCGAAATTGCAAATAAATCAAAAACCCTAAAACTATACACAGCACTCTCTCTAGAGTCTAGACTATGGAGGAGCTCTCTCTCTCTCTCTCTCTCTCTCACTAGAGAGGCTTTCTTTCCCCTTTCCGGGTGCTTCTGGGTCTTCTTCTCTCTGGTTTTTCCTTTATTTTTCTTTTACCTTTAAATTTTTAATTTTTAATTTGTTATAATTTCTTTCTGAGTATTTGCCGGTCTCTGAAAGCAAGGAAAAGAAGGTGGAGCGTCTTTAGGAAGGACACGTGGAATTTGTCATAAAATGTCTATCGTGTCCTATAAATATGACACTACAATTTTCATCAAAAACGAAAATTATAACACTACAATTGGAATAAAATAAAATAAAATTTACACCCCACCCCAATAAATACCCCCTGCCCAAAAAACCCAAAAAAAAAAAAAACAAAAAAAAAACTCCAATGGATACTCATAACTCATGATAAGCTCCTGAATCAATTACTAATTTAATACTTTTTTAAATTTTAAAATTGTTAGAGTTTTGATGATTACTAATGTGTCAACAGTCTATAAATTTAATAATTGTAAGGATGCCAGATTTTGGATAGGGTATTTCATTTTGAGATAAAATTTAATAAATACTAATTAATTTACATAAAATTTAATAAATACTAATTAATTTACATGTTGACTTCAAGTTGTCATCTCTATTTTTTTAAAAAAAAAATTGAGCACTTTTTTCTTCCTATAGTTGATAATTACCATCTTATTAATATTAATATTTCGCTAAATAACAACTGCTTCAATCTTAATAACTATTTTAGCAACAGATGATTACTGTGTATTATGCTTCACTGTAGCATATAACTTTTTAGTAGTGTTTTAAGATAACTAATATTATAATTTAGTTGTTAAGTTGTCTTATTAATATAAGTTAACATAAAAAAAGAAATGGCTAATTGATCACACATACAAATGAACTAAGGTTATTTCAGATTTAAAAAGTAATATAAAGAGTTAATACTGAAAGATAAATAACATTGTCGACTTTAAAATGTACATGTATTAAATTATTAAATATCAAAATTTCAATTATTGATATTTTAACTTAATAATTAGATGTTTAGTATTACTTTAGATGTTACTATTATATTTGCTTTGTTAAATAGGGTTAGGAGGAGTCAATCAATACTTAATAAATTTTTCCCTTTATATGAGACTAATTTTTCAGGGATGAGATGTATGATTAATTATAAAAAACAATGATAGATAATGTTTTTTCAAGATTATGTGAGAAAATTTAAATGATGAGGTTGAAATTATTGGTAGGGAATAAAATAGGCTTATCCAAACCAATATCCACTTGCCTTGTCTCTCTCTTTATTGTTTTATTATCACACACGCCACTTCTTGGCGAGTGGGTCCCTTTAACTTTGTTTGCTGGCCCTTTGCTTTCGGTAGCTTCCATTGTTGACTTTTACTATCTCGATGACTCGATTGATATGTTTATTTTCCAACTTTGTTAGTGAAAATATTTAAGTAAATAAATAAATATCTCATGAGGGGATGACGTTAGAATTGAGATGGCAATGTATTTCATACATTTAGAACATTCCCAGCTAATACTGAAACTCTGACATATCATATTAGTAAAAATTTATAATTTTAGAACTTACATTTCTTTATTTTTTCAACTAATAAAACTCATTTCAGAATAAATGAATTAAATATTTTATTTTAGACCCACCTTATAACACACAACTATTTTTTAAACCACCTAAATAATATTTTTTATTTAAAAAAAGAAAAACGAATAAAAAATCACAAAAAGGACAAAAATTTTTGTCTCACGGGGAGAAACGCAAGTGCGTTCTCCCCCTGCATCACACGCGTTTTGTATTGGTTGGGAAGACAGGAAGTGACACGCAGGCCCCACACCTGCATCGCGTGTCTACCGCTACTATTGCTCTTAGGAGTGTGTACTCACACTTGTTAGATATATATTTTTTCAACGTGTATTTGTTATATAGAAAATTTTAATATATGACACTGACGTGGCTTGTAGAGGTTTGTACTCCTAACAGTATGATATAGGCTTTGAATTAAGATTGACCTTTTTCTATCCAAAATCTTAGCTTGATTTATTACCTTAGAACATGGATGCCTACCAACATAGTTTGTTTTGCCTTGTCAAAGTCAATCAAATTGATCTCCAAATAAACCCAAAAAGAAAAATAGAGGGATTGGGAATACAAATATCTTAGATAATTCTAAAAACTGTATGAAATATAGACCACGTAACCTATATTCGATTATAAATGAAATAATAATTTAACGAGGATTACTATTTCAAAAATCACACTATATCATTTTAGATAGAAAAGTTAGGAGTTTAAAGTTCACCAAATATAAACTGAGTCATTTTTCACTTGCATCACATACCTTCCTCCTATTATCGTACGCTTTTTACTCTCTTCCTGATGAAAGATGGCCTCTTTTCTACCCCCAAAACAAACAAATAAGAAGTAAAATATTTTACATCCTTTAAAAGATGGGTTTTTTTATGCTATAAATTTTATCTAACAATCAAATTTAATATTTTCTTGCTTTCTTTCACTTTTAGTATTTGATCCTCGAGTCATGATTGAATTACCGTTGACCTATAAAACAACATTTTCCTAATTTTTTTTTTCACAATTCATAAGCGCTTGAACCTGAATCCCTACTAAAAATGCACAAATATCAACACATATGAACCAACCTATAATGGTAACCAAATCAAATGTGCAAAGTTCTATGAAAATCAAATCTTTATATTTGTCAAAAAAAGAAAATAAAACAAAATACCTTTAGATTCTTTTTTTTTTCTTGATCCAAAAATACCTTTAGATTTGCAATCTATAACTTCATCTTATACTATTAGATTGGATTTTTTTTTTGGGGGGGGGGGGGGGGAACGTAATTGATAGAAAACAATTACTTGGTAGTGTTGGGACTAGTTTGTATACTATAATGGCTAAAGAGAAGGGGATTTAAGTAGCAAGTTAACTAATAAAAAATGAAAAATAAAAAATGAGAGATAAAGGAATACTACAATATGATATAATTCGCAGTTATTAATTAATTTAACTGGTAAATTTTTTCAAAAATATTACTAAAAATTTAAGTTTAAATCTATCTATATTGACTTTTGGTGGGTTTTAAACATTACATGTCTCCGAAAAGAACCTTCATATGATGCAATAATGGGGCCAAAAATCATAAAATGAGTAGCTGGCACATTGCGAACAACAAAATAGTGTCATTTGTACTAGAGCATGATACAACACCCCCCCCCCGGGGGAAAAAAAATCAAATATTAAATAATTGGTTAATTTTTATTAGTTGACAACTTGTTTTTTAATATATTGATAAGTTGCTTGCAAATTGGGAACAGTAGAGGGGGAAAAAGGAAAGAAAAACACAAAGAATACATAGTGCGTGGCCCATTGGCTAGAAAACAACTTATAACCTAAAATCATGAGGAGAAACATAAAATTTTGTTGGAAAATTGCCCATATCTATAGATTATTACATTCAAAATCCAATAAACTCCTAGGTTCTTCAAACTATAATAAATAAAAAAAATAAAAAAATGGTGCTTTAATTATATTGAAAAGGTAAAACTGTCTGTCTCATGATTATGACTGTTTGTTCCTTGTTTGCATTCCAAAAAATATTCCTCTAAAACAAAAAAAGAAAGCTCATTGGTCAAAATTGACAAACAATACTGAATCATGAATCACATAATTATGACTGTTTAGTTTTTGTTTGGGTTCATTTGAAATAGCTTTATACAGTTATAATTTACGTACGAGATCTTTTGTCTTCTAATTTAAAGAATAATTTTTTATGAAGTAAAATTACATTGAATTAGTGACGATTTGACATCACATATTCGAAGATGTGGAATGGGCAAAGTTGGTGCTATATTGAGCACATTGAACATTTCTATTGCTTTCAACTAAAAGATTGGGTAGAACTCACTTCTCGATTAATGAGCTATGAACTCAACGAAACTTTTTTCATTTAAATTTTAAAAGGTTAAAATTGAATTGAATTTGCATAGATATTAATCAAACTACCTTATTTTTTCATAAAAACTTCGTGGAGTATTATCAAAAATTTCAATTCATATCAATAGAATTTACAATGGGCTTGCTCGAGCTTGGGCCAAGCGTAATTAACCTGCCATATATCTTAGCCCAGCAAGTTGCACACATGTGATTTTCGGCTTTCGATATAATTTTCTTCATTTGCCCATGTTGTTTTTTTAATTTAAGATTTTGTAATTTTCATTATCAGAGCCTACTGGTGGATATATATCAGAATAACAGTATAGCGGAAGCGATAGGATGCAATAGAAAATCAGAAATTCAACCAATCACAAACAACAGAACAATAGGAAGAGAACAAGAACGCAGGAATTTAACGTGGAAAACCCAATGTGGGAAAAACCACGGACGGCGACAGCACCAGAACAATTCACTATGAGCAGGAAAATACACCACGATCACAATCACCTCAGTGATTCGATCAAAGAGCAGAATTACAATCTCTGTATTGTAATCTCTCACAAACGACTTTTACCTCTCAATGTGTTTATGAGTACTGAAGTGTTTTGAAACCTAGGCTTGACCCTCCTTTTATAGAGCCTGAAGAATAGGGTTTTCCCCTTCTTGAACGAACCTAGCCGCCGCAGAGGAGTCCTCCTTGAAGACAGAAACCCTAGCCGCATCCGAAAGAGGCGGCGAAAAGAAACGTGGCACGACCGTGCCCCGTGGCACGGGCACCCCGTGTCACATGGCACGGCCGGGCCATATGGCACGGCACCCCCGTGCCAATTTTCTGTCCCTCTCGTCTTCGGCTCTTCGTCTTGGCACACCCGTGTCTGTGCAGCATGGGCTCCCCGTGCCGATACTCGAGATTTTGGGCCATAAAACCCAACAATCTTCACCTTGGACCAAAATCTCCAATCTTCAACTTTCCGTCGCCATCGTCTCACCCCTAAGGGTGATGCCCCCTATGGGGCTATGCCCCGCAGGGCCCTCAAAAATTGCGAATACCAACTGAGTTCAAGCAATGCTTGAACTTAGCTCTAGGAGATGATTTATATGAACTTTCCTTTATATAACCTGTCACAGTAGATGCCTGCAAGACATAGAGGCCTCCTTGCCTCAAACCCTTCAGCAAAATCCTACTGCCCTTTGAGACCTTCAGAACTCCACCTTCAGCTGAATATTTGCACCTTTTGGATTCAAGGGTGCCCAACGAGATGAGGTTACGCTTCAAGTCAGGAACGTGACGAACATTCGATAAGGTCCTGACAACACAATCATGAGTCTTGATTTTAACAGTACCAATTCCAGTTACATTACATTGGGCATTATTGCCCATGTGAACAACAGATGAATCAACTGGATCATATGTTGAAAACAAATCCTTGTGAGGACACATATGATAGGTACACCCAGAATCAAGAATCCAATCAGAATCGCTCCCCCCTTCAGTAGAGGTAGCAAACAGAACGTCCTCATCAGAATCAGATTCAGCAAATGAAGCTTCAGCAGGCTCCTCAGAATTATCTTCCTCTTTCTCCTTCTTCTTTTGCAGTTTCCAGCAGTTAGCAATAATATGCCCCAATTTACCACAGTAATTGCAGGTCTTACCAGCATGAGGATTTTTAGACTTAGAACGGTTCTTACTCCTATTACCGTTCCCTTTTTCAGTTGCTGTACCCCTTACTGCTAATCCTTCAGCAGAATCATGAATGTCAAGATCAAACTTCTCTTTAGACAACAGGTTTGACTTAACATCTTCAAACGATATAGTATTAGAATTACTATATAGCATAATCTTTTTAAAGTGTTTATAAGAAGGGGGTAACGACACAACAAGCAAAATAGCCTTATCCTCATCCTCAACTTTCACATCTAGACTCTCCAAGTCAACAAGAATAGAGTTAAACTCATTCAAATGCTTTTGGACAGGGGTACCTTCAGCCATACGAACGGTATACAACCTTTCCTTCAAACGGATCTTGTTGGCGAGACTCTTCGTCATGTAGAGTTCCTCCAGCCGAGCCCAAAGATCCACCGCAGTTGTCTTATCAAGCACCTCTCGCAAGACATGTGGTGTCAAGCACAACTGTATGGCTGCAACCGCTTTTAGCTCCAGTTCCTCCCATTCGTCCTCCGTCAACGACCCACGTCGCTTCTTCTGTTCTTCAGCCCATTGCTCATCTGTTGTCTTCTCGGGTTTGACATGAGGTCCCTTCAGAACCTTCCACAACCCGTGGTGAATGAGAACTGCTCTCATCTGGACCTTCCAGAGATTAAAACTAATCTCCCCATCGAATTTCTGAATATCTACCCTCATGATAGAAGACATCCTATAACCAGAGCTCTGATACCACTTGTTAGGAAATTAGAGCGGTAATAATAGCGGAAGCGATAGGAAAAAACAGCGACACACAAGATTTACGTGGAAACCCAAAACGGGAGAAAACCACGGGCGGCGACAGCACCAGAACAATTCACTATGAGCAGGAAAGTACACCACGATCACAATCACCTCAGTGATTCGATCAAAGAGCAGAATTACAATCTCTCTATTGTAATCTCTCACAAACGACTTTTACCTCTCAATGTGTTTATGAGTACTGAAGTGTTTTGAAACCTAGGCTTGCCCCTCCTTTTATAGAGCCTGAAGAATAGGGTTTTCCCCTTCTTGAAAAAACCTAGCCGCCGCAGAGGAGTCCTCCTTGAAGACAGAAACCCTAGCCGCATCCGAAAGAGGCGGCGAAAAAACACGTGGCACGACCGTGCCCCGTGGCACGGTCACCCCGTGTCACATGGCACGGCCGTGCCATATGGCACGGCACCCCCGTGCCAATTTTCTGTCCCTCTCGTCTTCGTCTCTTCGTCTTGGCACGCCCGTGTCTGTGCAGCATGGGCTCCCCGTGCCGATACTCGAGATTTTGGCCATAAAACCCCCCTTTACTTCATGACACAAAGCAAAGGTTTTGGCAAAACGGGCCCATCCAAAACCTTCTACGAAGTAGTGGTGGTGGTGTTAGCAGCAGTTTAATGCTTCGCTCTTATGCCTTGTGTAAAGTGTAATGTTTTGATTCAGGTAGTGACATGCTTGAAACATACACACACATAGTAGGAAGATCTATTATAAACATCATACAAAAAGAATCAAATATACAGCTCTATATTTATTTTCGATGGGAGAAACCAAGGATTACAGCATAGCCTCACAATTACTTCATCCACAAACTCCGAAGCCTGAAAACCCCCAGGATACTTTTACTCGACTTTGTGAAAACAATTGAATAGATGTATATATCTCAGCTCCTACTTCTTTTCAAGTAATGAAGGAAAACATGAGACATTTGTAATAAAGTAGCCACCAACAAATAAACTTGGGTATAACTAATTCAAAAGTGACATAAAAATGTGGAAGGAGGTACCGATCATGGCAGGCCAAATGGTTCAGGCAGCTGCTCAAACCCATTTTCGAAAATGAAGAACTGATCAGATTTGTCGTCCACACTGTGCAACCAAGTTGTGTTCTTCAAATCCTCTTTTAGCAGAAGAGCATCATACCGGGTACTTTCATAGCTATCCACCTCGGTCAATCTTCCGAAAAGTCTACCATTCTCTTCTTTCTTCCCATTTTCCAGGGACCCATTAGCATATGTTCCATTTTCTAAGATGGAACCATTATTGCTAATTGATGGACTTCCATTACTGCTGATCGATTTTGGGCTACTAGAACCATGAACTGTCTGGATTTTAGATGGCACAGATCGAACACTCTGAGGGAACAGCGAGGTACTTGGAACTGGACGGGTCCCCCCTGAACCATTTCTTATATCCTATGTACAAAGAAGAAGAAAAAATACATATGGAATTAATAAAGAACAGCCCTCGAAGATGTCCTGGTAGTCAGAAATAACCAGCCAATTCCCCCATGCAGGGAGGGGGAGGTGTTGGTCCGGAAAGTAAGAGCTAAATTAAAATTCTAAAAAGGTATCCAGGTTCCAACCCAAGATGGTAGGCTGGCAGCTATGATGCATAAATATTGAATGCAAGCTTAGGAAACAAAGCAGCAAAGAAGATAACATACATACCATGTGCCTGATAGCCATGTCAAGTGATTTCTTGGAGATGGATCTTCCAAAACCACCACCATTCTCAGAGGTTGTGGATGTCTTAACAGGTTTCCTCATGGAATCAGAAATATAAGATGATTTCCGCGGTTCAGATACATCAGCTTTATGCCCACTAGCATGCAGGGAGCCCCTTCGAGGAGGTTCGACAGACCTTCCCCTAGTGGTAGCTGGGGAAGCTGGTCTTCTTGACACATTCACAGAGCTTGGACTTTCCGGGTTAGCCTTTGATGTTAGAGAAGCACCGGGTCTTGACCTTCCAGCAGAAACAGGTCTATCTGGCAATGCCGTCCTCAGATTGGGTGGTGTGTCAAGTGGAAAATCAGGGGGAATAACAGGCTGCTGTGATCGAACCCTAGGACTTGGGGAGCTAGGAAGGGACATTGATGTCTGGCTGCGGCCATTTGACAGAACTCGTGCAGTTGAAACAGAAAGGTTCGGTGCTGATGGGGAGGCAGATACTGGGTTTCTCCGAGTTGGAGTTGATGGACGAGAATTTGATCGAGTTGTTGGGAAACTTAAATTACCAGGTATTTGTGGCCTAGAACTGGGGGTAGAAGGTCTGGGACTGTGAGATGAACGAGTTCGGTCACTGGAAGAGATTGTAGGAGCTGAACGGGATTTAGCTGGAGTCGAAGATCGGGAGGAAGTCGTACGAGTAGAAGGGGTGGAAGGTCTAGAAGTGGATGATGAACGTGTACTTGGTGAGGACGGTCTTATATAAGATGAAACTGAGGCAGAACTTGTGTTGAGAAATGATGAAGATCTATTGGAAGAGTAATTATTGCTCAGCATAGAAGATACAGAAGAGCGTGTCACCGAGCTGCTTCTTGCAGGCCTTGAAGAATAACTGTTATCCAACTGCGTAGTTGATAGCTGATACAGACGTATAACCCAAGTTAGGCAAAGTACTCCAAAAATGTTCTAACGAAGTCATTTTGGTGTATCAAGGTAAGAAATTATTTCCAAAGTAAGGGCATAGCTGTCCAGCCTTCCCTCCCAGCTCAGTGCTTCAAACTTCTATACATTAGACAGCCCCCCCCCCCCCCCCCAAAAAAAAAAACAAGTGTTCATAGAAAAGTCAAGCCCTGAAACTAATAAGCCGAATACTTTTCACAAAGTCCTCAACCAGCCCCAGCACTAGCTAGACATAACCAACGCAAGCGTATGCATATCCATGCCTTTATTAGCAACAATGTTATCCCAATCCCTGAGTTTGCATTATTTACCATAATATTTTGATTATGCGAGCGATCAACCAGCACAAATGTTGAATCATTCCAATGATGACAAAACTTATCACATAAGGCACTCACTGTCTTCATAAAGTGAGCATGTAGTGGCATTAGTCATATGTAGGGAGTTGCATTCTAACGGATAATTTTCAGGTTATCGTAGTAGTCAATGACTGCAACCCACAAAGCATAGATTTTTTCTTTTAAAAAAAATGCTGGACAGATCCCATGGCCCCTTGCCTCTGGTTTGAAAGGAACAATTAGACTTTACACAAGCCACAACCAACACAACTGCATATTCATGGCACAGATCTCCCCCCCCCCCCCCCGGGGTGATGATCATGGGTTGACGCATATTAGCGTTCTCATACCACGTCAAAAACAGATACTATCGGCAAGCGGCAAAATTCCAATGTCCAAAGTAAACATTTTATCAATCAAAAGGTAATAAAAATGTAGAACAGAATCCAAACGAAGTGCAGATACCCTGGAAGGCTTAGTCGTTGAGGCTGATCTAGTAACAGAGCTGTTTCTTGGAGCAGCTACATTTGTTTGAAATTCGCTCCTCTCGGAGGAAGGACAAAGAGGAGTTTCTGGTGGTGTCAGAAGCCTGAAATAGTTGAATACTATGAATTGAGGCCAGACCATGAAAATTAACGAATTGGCTAGCTAACTTACAAGCACATGGAAAGAAACAAATAATTCAGATCGACAACTACCAATCAACACGCCTCGACTACGACTTACATCAAACAAGATCTCATCAGCTAGCTGGATGCCTCGGTGCAATTTTTTTCAATAAATATGCGTTAAGATCATGTTTAAAGATGCTTCGCAAAGATGGTTTGATATACCGACAGAAGGGATCAACTGAAATTTAAATCCCGATTTATTCGGAAGTTCAATAGCAACAGCCCATATCAAATCAAGTTGAATTCAGTGCCATATAGGTACTAAAATAGAAATCATGAATCAAAGCATAGGAAATTGGAAAAGTGCATGCTTTTACTTTACCAGTCATAATCATGCTTCCCGCCATCAGTGGAGGCCAAAAGATCATCCAGTCCATTCCGAGCAGGTACTTTCACCGACCCAACCGAAATCTTGCCTAATTTGAGTGACACTGCATCATTGACATCATTACTACAGTCTCAATCAAACCAACCCTTAATTTTCCAAATTCAACCAACGAAATTCAAATGCCACTAAAACACAAGCAATCGGAAAATCGCACATAGGAATCACTAGAGTTTCTAGCACTAAATTCAAAAAAAGCTGAAATTGAATCTAACCATCGGACTCATCGGAAGCAGTTAGGGAAACACTGCGACGAGTACTTCTGGCGAAGAGATCGAGAGGGTCGTCGGAGTCTCTGGTGAGGGTATGACCTCTCCGGTGCTGATGGTGCGACGCAACCACCGGAAAACTCCTAGCGCCCCCGGCGGCGGCGGAGTTGTAATCTCTAAAAGTCCGATTCATGGTGAATTGAAGTCGGAGAGGATTCGAATAGGGTCCAAGAGGTGGCGGAAGAGGGACTAAGAAGCAGGAGTGATGGAAGAGTGCGGAAGAAGCATTCTGGGGATTGGACGAGAGATCTGGGGAGGTGCAGTAGATACAAAGGGAGAGAGAAGCAGAAGAGGGAGGGAGGGAGGGAACGTTTTTTGCTGCTTTACGTCATATGATGAAGGAGAGAGGAGAGAGGAGGAGAAGGGATCTGGGGATTCTGGGGGGAGGGATGGGGGAGAGAGACTAGCCAGTGTTGTGTTGTTGAATCGCCCACCCAATCAGAGTGCTTTCATTATTATATCGGAGGTTGCTGAGGGTGGTTGATACCGTCATACTCACACCTTGAGGCTTGAGATTGGGATTATTTATACTCATCATTTAATTTTGTATACAAATTTGAATTGTAGTCGGTTTCGAATTTTGAGGACTCCTGTTTAATGATATAATCAAATCCAATAATTGTTATTAACTATTTTGTATTATATATTTTCTTATTAAAAAAACAGAATAACATAAAAAAACCAAAAAGTAAAAAAAAAAAACAGAAAAGACACAATTTTTTTATCAACTTGAATCATGATTCAAGCATTGCACTGCTCTCAAAACTAATTGATTTGGATTCAAACTGAATTTGAACTTTGGTTGATTAGACAAAATTTTTATTATCGATAAAGTAACTTAGTAACAATAATTCATAAACTATGTACACTTTGTAACTTGCTTTAAGTTCAAGCCAATAAATATTTTGCTAAAAGTTAAGTGTTACTCACACCTTTAACCTTGACATTGAAAATTTGATCGATCACAGAGCACGTCCTTTAAGATACAAGAACCCACAATGTTGTTGACCTTCTAAGTTTTAGCCTAATATTGTGTAGAGTTACTAGGGCCTATATTATTCACTCAAACCAAATTATTGAATAATTTGCTATTCATTTCAGTAAGATTATGTAATTTACCATGTTCAATGAAAATGTGCAACTCAAGTCTTATCTCAAAGTAGGGGAAGCTTTATTGGTAAAATTTTGGAGCACCACCTGTTTCTAATTCTCAGGAAGTCTTTATATGTTTGATTGTTTACATTAGCCAGTACGAGGGAGTTTGTACTCTTTTTGAAGAAAGGTTCTTTTATCGTATCGTTTTTCTTACTTCAATGAAACTTATTATTAATGATTAAAAAACTGTTTCAGCTCAAAGATTTCGGGTGATACTAGGAAATCAATTCTTGTTTTTCCCCTATAATAATTTCGAGGATTGATATAAGAGGTCTGAGTTAAAATCCTATTTATGTTTATCTTTCAAATGTCTTTCAACAGAGTAGAACTTCAAAACACTAGAAATATTAAAATTTGATGTGGAATAAGTTTTTAACTCAATAAGCAATGCTTCTATCAAATTGTCACCTATGCCGATTACGTTTTGCGTTTGCCTTTTTCTTTCCCCTTCTACAAGACAATTATAAAGGTATTTACATCTATGTCTTTGATAAATATTTTTAAAAAAAATAATTTAATATTTCTCTCTTGCTCATTTGAAATTTTTCAGGCCTCAAAAATTATAACCGAAAGAAATTTATATCAAAACCTCTAGTATGTGTTTTCACTGTTTTGGAGACAACTACACTTCTTAACTATGCATTTTCACAGCTAGGGGGTAAAAGATTATTAATAATTTATAGTGACTTGAGGGGAAATCAAGGATAATTAAGTAAATATGATTAAAATTACCTGGACCAAAGAAAAAGTTAAAGATTCACATGTCTCAGTCGATGACTTTTTCTAAAGCAAACAATATAATACTCTTTTCGTCCCAATTTAATCGCATAGGTTGACAACATACGGATCTTAAGAAATCAGCCAATAAGATATGAAATTCTCTACAATACTCCTTAACTAAAGAAATAGATTTGTTAAAAAAATAGACTAAAAATAAATGTACATTAAAAAAATTGACTTTAATGCTATAGCCATTGTACTTTGGTAAAAGAAAATTTTACTTCCAAGTGCATTATTTTCATAAAGCTCTTGGAACTTGTGAAGAGGAGGGTTGCGGAATCTATGCCATACATTCATTATTGATGCTATAGTGGTCAAATGTTTATACCTTAAGTTCAATAAATTATTTTTAATTATAAAAGGGCAAATAAGGAAAAAAAAACATTAATTTTATGTATACTAGTATGGACCTGTACTTTGCACGGTGTATATTACAGTAGATCTCTCTCTCTCTCTCTCTCTCTATATATATATATATATATATATATATATATATATATATATATATATATAGTCAAAGAATCGATGTATGTTAATTATAGACAAAGTTAATATTGTAATTTATAAAAGGATACTTAAATTTATTGAAAAATATGAATACATAGCACTTTTATGAATAACTATTGAAACTCAATAATTAAAACAATGTATAATTATCAATGATACGATGTAAAGTATGACAAAGATTACAGGTAGTCAAAATAAAACTAAAATTCATGCTAAATGACATGATAATACGTTAATTTGTGGTGCCAATGACGAAGAATTCACATTCTTCTTCTTGTACCTACATTAAAAATTAAGTTCTTAGTAATAATTTGATTAACAATGATATAATGAAGATTACAATTATATCTTATGTACCTGATGTACCTAACATCAGTGTTTCATAAGTAATACACCTCCTCCTTCCAACTAACTGGCGCAATAAGAGTGATAGATAATTCTACTTCATGGTATCGTCGAAACTCCATAATAAATACTCATGGCATCTTTATGAAGAACAATAAATCTTTTATAATCTGAGTTAATTTATACCCTTCATTATCTATTATTTGCTCAAAAATAAATGATTAAATTAGAATTTTAATATTATTTTATTTATTTTGTAGGAATTGAAAAAAATTGGAAAAAATAAATAGTGCTCAACTGATTAATATTGGATCACATGGAGAAAAGAAGAACCGCCCAATAACAGTGACCCAATTACCCATCCCTCTTCCATTCTCAGCTCTTTTTCTCTCTCTCTCTTCACACTATGCCTGTCCTCCTTGTTTTCCCGCAGCCTAGTCTGCGAGGTCCATTTGCATATCCAATACCAAGCCAACCTAAAGCCCCAACTTCCCTTCTCTCTTTCTCATCTCTCCCATAAGGGCCAGTTTTCTTCTTTTCCTTTCTTTGGCCCGTACGAGCCCGTTTTTCACCTTCTATGGGGACCTGGATTCCCCTTCTAAACTGCCCTATTTCACCCCTAATCCAGCCCCATCTAAGACCAGTTCTTTTTCTTTCTTTCTTTCACTTAATTCACATGTGCTTGGACGTGATATCCAACCCTTCTTTCCTTCTTCTTTCTTTGCTTTGCTACCCAAACAAAAAAGCCCGACTCCACCTTTTTGGCGTGCTGGTGCTTCATCACCATCATTCTTGTTTCCAATTGTAGATTTAAACTCTAAAATTTGGTTCAAGATTCAGAATTTTGCTAGAACTGATTTTTGATTTTTTAAGATTTAAAATCAAGCGATAGTTGCAAATTCAAGTTCGTATTCTTCGTGCATTGAGAGAGCTTCAGTCTGGCCTATATTCGAGTTTTTGGTACTGATCATTCTTTGGATAACTGGATTCTCTATTCAGCTCATATATATGTTTAGATCCATATTTTCATTGCATGACAGAGCTAAAGGGAGCTAGAGATGAAGAGGTTAAGCTTAATTTCTCTCCTATTTATTAAGTTCTCTGTTTGTGTTTCGTTATCCAAGTTTGATTTTGCTTTGTATAATTTACCCATAATTAAAGTTAATGGTGATGGATAGGGTAAGTTTCTTCCTGATATTGATCCTCTAGTGTAGTATTTTGAAATAATTAGTTACTGATTAACTAAGTCTTGATAATTTAATTCAACCGTATCACATTTAGTTTTATAGCGATTTAATTTCGTAACACATCCCTGAAGATCGATACCCATACTTGCTACAACGATCAACCACGCACTTGCGAAATTCACAACATAAATATGCAATTGGAAGTGTATAATCAATAGTACTTAACAATGAATAAGTTAGATAATTTTTGAGACTATCATAATTTTCAAATTATTATAGAGAAATTAAGATATTATGACTGCTATCAAAAATATTTGCTAAACTTATTGTAGTATATTTCTATATATTAGAAATTTTAGTTGATAGTTTCTCATAATTTGCACCTATCAGTAATTGCTTCTTCTTAAAAAGTTATTCATTATTTTATTTAGAAAACTCAAAATATTGTATATGACATGGTTGCTATTTGGCATATTGTAATATTTTATAAATAATTATTACAATTAAAAACTTATAAATTTTTTTCACTTATTATATGGGTATAGAAATACTTGTTACAAATTAAAAAAATAAAAAACTTCATCAACTTCTTAAAAGGAACATTTTCTACCATTAATTAATTATCATTGTGCGAATTTTTGTTCATAAAAAAAATAGTGATTTTAGGAATTTTATTTCCTGACCAGGAAATATAAGAAGAAAAACACCTTATCCCGCTTTAAGAACGTTTGGAAAGAAAAATATTTCGTCTAGTTCAAGCTCTTCTATTAATTCACATATCTTCTATTTAATCTAATAATAATATGTAAAGTGGCTAATTTCGGGTTTATCATTAAAATAAGAAAAGTGAAACTTTAATACTTTATTCCTTCCTTAGATCACTAAAATATTAATACCATTCATAAACTTCAGTACATATATATTTTTAGTGATTTAGAAAAAGTTATTAAAGTATATTTTGTTTTTAGGTAGTTAATAGATTCCACTACCCAAAAAAAGGTCAAGAAATAATATACTTTTAATTATGATGGTAATTATTTTTATTAAAAATCTAATGGTTGTGATTATATAATCAAATAATCTAATGATATTATGATGATAATTATTTTTATTGATTTAGGAAAGGATATCAAAATATATTTTGTTTTTAGGTAGTTAAGAGATCATTCTGTTGCCAAAAAAAATAAAGATATTACATATTTTTAATTATGATGGTAATTATTTTATTGAAAATCCAACAGTTGTGATTATATAATCAAACAATCCAACGGTTCAAAATCTCAAATTTATGAGAAAATTCGAAAAAGCCATAACATCATAACATTGCTTTTATATTATAATACAGATAATAATATGTAAAGTGGCTAATTTTGAGTTTACCATTAAACTAAGAAAAGTGAAACTTTAATACTTTATTCCTTCCTTGGATCACTAAAATATTAATACCATTCATAAACTTCAGTACATATATATTTTCAGTGATTTAGAAAAAGTTACTAAAGTATATTTTGTTTTTAGGTAGTTAATAGATTCCACTACAAAAAAAAAAGTGAAGAAATAATATACTTTTAATTATGATGGTAATTATTTTCATTGAAAATCTGGTGGTTGTGATTATATAATCAAATAATCTAATGATATTATGATGATAATTATTTTTATTAATTTAGGAAAGGATATCAAAATATATTTTGTTTTTAGTAGTTAAGAGATCATTATGTTGCCCAAAAAAATAAAGATATTATATATTTTTAATTATGATGGTAATTATTTTATTGAAAATCAACAGTTGTGATTATATAATCAAATAATCCAACGGTTTAAAATCTCAAATTTATGAGAAAATTTGAAAAAGTTATGTCATCACAATATTGCTTTTATATTACAGTATAGATGTATAGAAACTATGCAAATATTTTGGAACAACTAAAAAGGGATAACAAGCAATTAAATTGGGACGGATGGAGTATTAAGTTCATACAGCATGAGCGTCACACAAAAAGTCAAAAAAAGGAAGTGAAGATCACAAGGAAGAACGAGAAATGACGTTCTGGAAGAATGCCTAAGATTATTTCTGGATAATTCCAAGTTATAAGTGGAAACTCGGGAACATAATTTGTCTAGATGTTTTTGTAGTTGCAAATGCAATTAAAGTTAGATAACAGATTGGTTCAAGTTGACCTATTTAATAAATAGGTCAATTCTATATCAGTCTTGCTAATAGTTTAGATCTATTCAAAATTGAAAAATAACATGTTTTCAAGTTAAATAGTCAAATCGTGTCAACTTTGGGTTGAAATCGGTTCGATTCGTGTCGGGTCCGTATTTCTCCCAATAACTTCATGTTGGGTTCGAATCAGGTTATCGTTCTGTGTCAGACTTTTCCAACTCTAAATACAATCATTGGCACGTTCTTTTCAACTTATTTTTCTTAAATTTATTTGAATTGGATTTATTTTTATTGAATTAAACTTATTATTTTTCTTGAATGGAAATTTAGGAATGTTAAAAGCTGACCCGACATAGTTAACGACCTCAAGCATACACGAAATTAGGCGGGTTTGGGTAAAGATTTTCAACCCGTTTAATTAAATGGGTCGATACGACTAACCCGTTTAATTAAACGGGTTAGGTTTACGTTGAGATTTTCGACACAAAAAAATGCCTACTTAACTCGTTTAACTAAACGGGTTAATAGGTCAACCGATAATTCGTTTATATATAACCCATTTAACGCATTTAACCCGCTATGTTTGGAGGAACTGAAATTTTAGATTTCATATTTGGGGGAACTTAAATTGTAGAATTTTTTATTTTGGGGGAAACCGTAATTTTTACTGCTTTAGGACCTGATATGCCGTTATGTACAAAGACATTTAATTTGCTTTGTAATTAAACCTATGTCACATTTCACAGCCACATGGTGTCTGCTATAAACCCTAGCTATATAAAGAAAGCCTCAGGCCTCCTCGCAAGGCTCATACACTCAGACACTCTCACTTCAATCTTCAGCCCTCCAGCCTCCTCAATCATCTCCTCTACTCGGCTGCCCTACTCGTCTAGCACCTCCACATGACAACAACCCTCCTTTACAAGATTCTTTGTCTCTCATCAGCCCTCCTCACACGATGACAACTGTTTGATCTCAATTCAAGTACGAGGTTTTCGTTCTTCAGATTATTCCATAATTTTGCGATTGATTTCTGCATTGATTTTAGTCTTTTACTCTTTTACGTGTTGTGCGAATATGGATCCACGAATTTGTGATTTGTTTGGGGAGATTGAAGTTTGAAATTGCTTGTGATTTGTTCATTCTTCAGATTATACAAACCTTAACTCATCTTCGATCTCATCTGCCTATCTTGCTCTCTCTTTTTGTCTTATCCTCGGTCTCATCACTGTCGCCGTGCACCGTCATTCACTGTCGCTGTTCACTGCCATTCACTATGCATCACCCAGTGACTCTTGCCCTTTTGCCCTCTCTCTGTCTCTCTTTCTCTCCCTCTCTATTGCTTTCTCACTCTCTCTAATCCTCATCTGTCTAGCTGTCTTGTAGGTTGAAGGCCTTCATCTTACAACCATTATCAATAAGTTCGATTTTGCAAACCGTAACTATCCTGCTTCTCTTTCTCATGGTTTTGTGTTTTTTTTTCCGCACTAATGAATCCTGCTTGCTGAAGGTGTATATTGTTAATGGTTGATGTTTGCATGTGTTAACACTCTTGTTATTCTAATTCATTAATTTAGACTATTATTAACCTGCATGACAGTGGAAATTCCTAACAGGGTATTACCGTCGTATTTCCTTCTTGAAAATACCAGGCTGAATATTGAGTATAGCAATTAATACAAAACCTTCACTCTTACATTCTCAAAATTAATTAGCATTAGTCCAAAAGTTCATAACGATAACATTCTAGCATGTAACATCCTTCATATTAATTTCAGGCGTCCGTGCCTCGCTCTACGTACATGTCCCCAGCTCCATGCATAACTAGATCACCTGAAAAACAAAATATTTGTAACAGTGAGATAAACTCAGTAAATAATCATCTCTAACAGTCAACTACGCACACAAATTCATTTTGAAAACATTTCAAGGGGAGGGGAAAACAAGAAGACTTTCCAGACACATTTCTTATTATCGCAGTCTCTTTAATTAACAGATCTCAGAGATATGGTTTCTTGTTTTACGACTCAGAGTTCCACAGTTGGAGCATTGGTGAGCGACCCCAGTGGGTCTTATGGCCTGCGCTTCAATTTAGCGCAGCCGCTAAACACATTCCTGACCTACCGCCACACATGCGGTTACCGCTCAACCCTTTCCTGACCTACCACTTATAAGGATGGTTACCGATAGCCTGACCCACGTCTTCTGCAGAGTACGTGGCCGCTCACATGCATGCACTAGTTCCTGGGGAATGCTAAAGGCCTTACATCAAGATACAACAGATTGACACTCACCCAATTCAATCCCCTCCAGTTATTGATTACATTTATGTTTTCTAGAGGTCGTCTTAGCACAACAAGATTAATCAGACTCATTCATCTTCTCCAACCACGATATCATAGCAGTAATTTAGATGTTCATAACAAACACAGTAAGTCTCAATTTCACAGCATGCCCATCATACAAATTTCGCCACGCGGTTATATTCAGTTACACATGCCATTGCGCCTTTGAAACAGTAAACAGAACACTTCTTACCATGCTCCAAAACACACATGTTTTCACACAACACGGGGAAGGGTTGGGGCATGATTGTTACCTGGTCACCGTACAAATTACTGGCTCGGTTACTAAACTGGATTTACTGCTCCGCACCTGAGTCAACAAACAGCCTAAACTCAGTCTAAAAATTTACTAGTTGCACCCTTGCCCCTAATCTTTATTTCTTGAAATTTTACAAAATTTTCATAAGTTTAGGGCCTTCCAACCAAGCCATGCCGGGATCAGTTTCGGCCAGAATTGGGCCTCATTTCTAGAGGCCATAACTCCTAATGCAGACATCCAAATTATGCGTTCTAGCCAAACCTAGAAATTTTGATCCGTCCTTGACCATTTCCATGTTTGGGGTTCTGCCCGGTTTTGATTCGAATTAGGTCGTTTTCTCCATTTTTTATCAGTGACACTGACTATTCCAATCCAAACAGTCCATGGTAATTTGTTTATAACTCGGGCCACGCTACTCCAATTGGCGCAATTCCAAAACAAGATTGTACGGGACATCTCGAGGCAGTCACCTTAAAAATTTCGCAATTTTAGGCGAACGGGCGTGACCTACGTAATTTTTCAAAGTTGCCGATAGTGTAACCCGGTCCCCAGACCGGAAGTTTCTATCCAGATTTATGATTCGGATTCCCGACCCCATAACTTTCACACCCGACCTCTAAAAATTTATTTCTTTCCCAAAACAGAAAGATGGGCTCGTCTACTACAACTTTCAGGTTTTGTGTTCTCATTAATTCCCACCGTTGCTAGGTCAAAAATTTCAAAACTTACCGACTATCCTCACTAACCCGGTTTTGACAGCGCTCGGTAAACAAGTCATAACTTTTACAATACAACCCCGATTTGTCCAATTCAAAAACTCACGTTCTTAGCACATCTAACCTGTCGTCCATGAAATTTTTACAAGTTTTGGACGTCTAGAGAAAAACCACCGAATTTTTAAATTTAGTGTACTTACAGCGACACTCTGCCCAGCACAACCCTCCTTTTTGGGGTCGGTTTTTTGGTTGTGCCGGGTCACAAAAATTCCCATCCTCACGCTACTGACCCCTAGACCCTAGTTCAATTCTACCCAAGCCAAAAGAATCAAAATTTATTCAATTTGAAAAGCAAACGTCATCAAAACGACGTCATGGTTTACCTTAGACCGGTTTCGGGTCGAAATTAGTAGAATCATCGCTTCCGTCCAAATTTAATGACGAAAACGCTGAGAAGATAGAATATATATTAGAAGTCAAAACTTTTATCTCAATTTCAAGCATAAAAAATCAAAGAAAGAATAAAGGTTTGAGTTTAGATGCATGGGGGTGCATGGAACTCCATGCACCATGTTGTTGCCTACCAACACAAGAGAGGGAGTAGGAGTGGGATTGGAGGTGGCTGTGGGCGGCACCCTGGGTGATTGGCGCGGTAGTCTTGGCAGCAAGGTGATGGAGAGAGAGAGAGAGAGACGTGAGAGAGGTAGAGAGAAGGGAAGAGAGTGAGAGGAAGAGAGAGAATGAGAAGGGGGTGTTTTTTTCATGTTAGGGTTTATGAGGGGGGTGTTCACGGCAAGGGGAGAAGGAAAAGGAAGAAAAAAAGGAAAGGAAAAAAAAGAAAGGAAAGAGAAGGGAAAAAGGAAAAAAAATAAGGGGAAAAAAAAAGGAATTTAAGTATCAATTCTAGGGTTTGAATTGGAGGGAAAATTTAAATTTCAAAATAGAGATAGTTAGGAGGGAAATAATTAAAAAGGTAATTAGTTGAGTTGTGAGACAAAATATGCAATTATTTAAATCGAAGAATAGGAACAAAAATAACCCGGATAGAAAATAAATTTATTTTTTTTCATCGTTGAAATAAAGTTTTAAAAGACAACACGTATCGAGGAAAAAAAATATTTATAATAACTTGGATTACGAGGGTTGGTCTATGTCACCAGGTCTCCCAATTTGATTTTTCGAGATTTTACAGCATGCTAATTGCAACTTCTTTTTTTTTTTAATGCGAATAGAAATGGCGTCAAATTATGAAGATTCAGTGCCTATTGACGTTGATTCAAATGGTGAGGAGATAGCTAAAGTCGATAGTAGGGAAGTAAAGAGGCCTACCACAACTTGGAACTTGAACTTGAAAGTTTCTACCATGGTGATGGTGGATATGTTATGTTTTATTTAATTTAGTTGTTGTGAATGGTTGTAAGTAAGCAAGCTGACATTCCCATGAATTACAGGCTGATATGCCTATGAATGTTGCAGGTTGCTATGTTGTGTTTCATAGGTGTTGATTGTTGCTGACTTGCTATTAGTTGAGGAGGTTGATTGTTGCTACTTAGTTGTATAGGTTGTATTCAACATTTAAAAATTTAGTTGGTTAAACGGGTAAACAAGTAAGTGGATATCTGATTTTGATCCCTTAAACGAGTAATTTGATCTAAATGAGGTTGACTAGTTTAAATATAAACGGTTTCAAATTAAGTTTTTCAACCTGTTTGTTAAACAGATCAGGTTCAGGTGAGTAGGTCTCCAACTCGTCTAACTTCAACCCGAAAATGAGCCTAACCTGACCTAGCCTATTTGACAACCCTAAACGGAATTGAATAGATATTGTTTTTTTAAAAAAAAAATTTGAAGAAAGCAAGACCTATAAAGTATTTTGTAAATGAAACACCATTTATTTTATCACTTATTAGTTGTATCCTGTATTTGTGCACGGTTTTATTTTCGTTTTATTTTTATAAAGGATCCAAAGGAAATAATTTCTTTGAAATTCAAAATGAACTGTTGCATTCTATCACCATGTTTGATCGTGCCAAGGCAGAGTAACAAGCTGCATGGCATGGATTTCGATTTGATCTTTGTTTAATTTTTATTTTTTTTTTCTAACTTCCATAAAATGTTTAGTTACTTTTGTTTCCAATTGAAAAATATTTGATTCCTTTAAAAATCTAATATATTATCAAACCATGCTATTATTAGCAGGAGTAAGATCAAAGAAGGCCAATAATAATTTCCCCATAAAAAAAATGCTTCACACTTAAGGTCTGTTTTTTTGTTGGTAAATTGGGGTTGATAAGAAGGTGAAATTGGTTGAGTTAGGTTGAAGTGGGTTGAAATTAATTTTTTTTGTTGAAGTTGGCATATTTTTTGAAATTGGTTAAAATAGTGAGAATAAAATTTTGAAGGAGGTGGACTGAAGTGGGTTGAAATGGGTTGAAATTGATTGAAGTTGATATTTTTTATTTAAGTAGGTTAAAATTGATTGAAATACATTAAAATTGATAAATTGAAAAAAATTAACAAAAAGAACAGATCCTTAATTTTGGATGCACGGAGGAGGGGGCTGGTGATTACGACATTATTTATTTTTAAATTTGGGATCGAATGTGATTAAGACAGTGGGATCCCTTTTCTTCATTGGTAATATCACTATTGATGTTGATTATTAAACCAACTTTTTCTCCTAACTCTTGGGGAATCATCGACTTCCCCCCTGACTTTCTGATCATCCCCAAAGGGGATTGCATGTGCCTCTGCGCAACATTAATGTGCAATAATGGCTTTTATATATATATATATATATATATATATAGCTTATTAATAAAATGGCTTTTTTTATATACCTTATTAATAAAATGGCTTTTTTTTATATACCTTATTAATAAAACTTATATTAACTGAAAGGTACATCAATAAATACAAATCAAATTAAATTTAACATTTTAGTGATAATTTTAAGAAATTTTGCTGATCATGGCCTTATCTACATATATAAATTTGCTTAATACGTATCATAGTTTTTTTTATTAATTTTCAATGGGCAATCTTAAAAGTGGACTTAAACTCAAAAAAGGACAAATCTTCAATTTTTATCGAGCTTTTAAATTTTTGTTGAGTTCAAATTTTATAGAACTTCCTTCCAATAATTCGATTTCTTGACTTTCAAAATCAAAAAAAAAAAAGGGTTGAATATCAACCTCAACATCATGTATCAAGGTCAAGGATATTTCGCCATGCATAGCAAATACTCCAACCATTTCGAAAGATTGTAGTACTCAAATAATAAAATTCTGTTAAGGAGATATCATTTAATGCATTCCTTTAAATTGATTTTAAAAGGGAAAATTTTGGTTCTAATAAAAACACGTAGGACTGTACGTATTTTTAGAAATTTCATAATAGAAAAAAGTGAATAAACGTTCTAGAACAAAGGGCGTAGTTACTCCCAATATACGCAAAATATCATATTTTATATGATTCCAAAAAAAGCAGACTTTACTAGCACTGTAGACTATGAATGAAAGCCGGTAAATTTGACATTATCTACAAAGAAAAAGTCAACGTCGGTATAGTGACTAGAGTGCAAGCAGAAATATGGAATGATATTCTAAACTATCATCTACTTTTTAGATTGAAATAATAGACTGCTGTTAATTTTACATGGAGATTCTAATAGAAAAATCTTTACCGCAACTCAAAATTAAGGTTTTTACATTTTCATCCCTCCCTCCCTACCTTATCAAGTCTCTCGAAGTATGGATTTACTGTTATTTTCT